>JAQGAU010000315.1:0-31347 GCA_034698045.1 Paramacrobiotus richtersi
TGCCTGTCGCGGGTGACGCGCTGGTATAATGGTGTTGCTGGCGTTGCGGCTGTTTCGAGCCATACCCAAGCAGCAACATTGCCTGACGCTGGCGTCGCGCTTAAATAATGGGCTTGCAGGCGTCGCGGCTGTTGCCAGCCGCGCAGTTGTAATGGTGTAAGCGCAACTGCCGTTTCTACAGTCGCTGTCGCTGCGACATTGCGAAACAAACTTGTGTACCGATTGAGCCAGTCCTACTGCAGCAAGCCGCCGATTACAGTCGAAGTTCGTATCGTTTTATATTTTGTATTAATCCAACAATCTAGTTTTTGGTATGTGCATTATGTTGCAGTTATCATGTGCTGCACTCTGTATGATTCCATGAGGAGACTGCTGGTAAGACTGCAGCTACATGCATGAACATTTAACCGTGCCATATTAATTCAAAGATTATTATTCTTATTATACAATAATTGTAGGCGGATGCACATGACTTGAACATGACCAATGGGGATTTTGTAAGAGCAAAGTGACGAAATTCATTACGCACTACTTCAGATTACGGCAATAGATGTGTTAATGCGGTCTGCGGAGGCGTTAGTGCATCTGCATCGGCAAACTGTTACGTCAGAGTTTTTGCTTACTTTTACACCTATAACGTGTAAAGTTGTGATAGCGGCACCGTAAAACTTACGGAAACACGTGTTATTTTCTAACAACAGGTGTTTATGATGCTGTACGAAGGGCAGATTCCTTTTGAGCCACCAATTGATGAATGGCGAAAAGATGATGAATACGACGATGTAAATAGCCCGCTAAAAAAATCGCTGAAACAAAACCTGAGAATGAATGACATCATGATATTTGCAGCGAGTATATGAAGCATTAGACAACGTGTTTTTATTTCGAACACCAAAGATAGACTGGACAAAGTTTCTCGCAACATCCCGCAAAGTTAACAAGCGACGGGAGGTCAAGTTTGTTACACCTTACCAAGAGGAACTCCTGGTAAATAATTATATCAATTACCTTGCGTATGCATGCCTCACGATTGTTGGAAGTGCATACTGGTAATAGTTTTGTGCACCTTTAGCACAATGACTTTATCTTCCAATGCCACGAAGCCGTTGAGATGGGATCTCTGGTACACTACAACTAAACAAGTTCTCTATCGAAACATGGTTGTGATATTTTTTTTCACAAGGTCATCAACGAAACCTTGGCCGAAATGGACATCATCAGTACTGATCATATCGGCCGACACCTTTCTGTAGCTGATATGACGCGACGTTTAACCAACCGGACACACCAGCTCATGTTTGAGGACGTCTACATCACTCCGGCAGCGGAAAAGGAACCCATCTTGTGGGTGCAACAATTCGATTACGCCAGAAACGAAGCAATGGTAAAGGAGAGTAATTATTCTTTATCGGCTGGAAACGGTTGACCTTTGAAGTTGTTCAGACTATCCTGCACTACTACTACAGGACCGAGAGCTACGAGTTCGTGGATCAAAACCGCACATTTAAATGGCGAATTGGACAGGTGCCACCTGACCGGCCACTGTGCGGGCTTCACGGGGAGAAGTGCATTAATGGGCTCAGTATTGGCTTGATTGTCGGTGTGGTGACGGCGGTTGTCTTCCTGGCTGTTTCTGGTCTACTTAGCGGAATCATTTGGTAACCGTAACTCTTGACAAGTAGCATACCATGTTATACTGCCCGTTGTAGTCATATTAAGTAACTAGTAATAAACACGAACGCTGGTCATATTGATTTGCAGGTGTGAGCACAAAAATGGGAATATCAAGCGCACATGGTGGGTTGTGCTTCCGTCCGAGGTGGAACAAGCGGGGAGCGTGGTGGACATATCCAGAAGGAAATCTGTCATATCACGTTTTTCCCAACCCAGCCGGCGTGTTTGGGTGTTTGAGAAGAGAGTTGTGATGTTGCGCACTGTCATGGCTGTTAAGACCCCCCTTACGGAGGTTTCTAATAGACAGCCGAGTGTGAACACTGCATTCGTCAATTTTCTGAACAATGTAAGTAGTCTGACAAGTAAGAAAACTGTGTAACCCGACGCAGTTAGTAGCGCCCAATAAAGCAGTGACTTTATCCCATATTAGCTAGTATTCGTCACTGTACCGAGAAAAGTTTTCGTGGACAGGTTTCGAAACGAAAATAAACAGTTTATAATTCTGGTTATTTAGCCAGACTGTGCGTGTAATTCTAGGTAAAGCCCACTTATTTTACTTAACAGATTCGAAAAATGGATGGATCTAAAATCAACACGCTCTTAGGACTGGACACAACGAGCGTCCCACCCGTTATGTTCTACCAGTGGTGCAAGCGCGGCTCGTTAGAGGATTTGTTACTGATGCGCGAACCGGACTGGGCACTGAAGTTGTCTCTTGTGCAAGACCTAATTCAGGTACCAACCTTCTCCATCATATAGCCACTATGGGACATATATATAGACACGAAGAATAATGCATTAAGTGGACTTCCAAAGAGCCACTGTTTTATAAAAAATTAAAGGTTCTCTAACAAAGTTTAACCTTGGAAAGGGTCTTCGTCATATTCACAAATCCGGAATCAGGATGCACGGCAACCTGCGCCCGACCAAGTGCCTTCTGGACAGCCACCTCAGCATGAAGATTTCAGATTATGCACACCAGGCAATTTGTCAGCTACTGACCAGTGAGACCAGTTATTCCTGCCCATCGCTTCCTCATTGCTGGATGGCTCCGGAAGTTCTTCGCGGACACGTTTTACCAGCTGGTGATGTTTATGCATTTGGTGTAACCGTACAGCAGATCCTCATGGGGTATCAATCTGTTGACATGAGTAGCACTGGACCTAACTGTAGCGCTCGTGCTATGCAACAGCTGGCTTTTACTGATGAACTAGAGCATGGAACACTCTCGCCTTTCCTTAACCGGATCAAGCGATGTTGGCTTGAAGATCCCAGATTGCGCCCAAACATGTCTGAGATAGAAAAAGTATTCGCTGCCGCTACAGTTTCTGAAAGCCTTAAGGGGACGTTAATCGAGCGTGTAGTTCGATGGCTGAAAGCGTACAGCGAGATACTAGAGAAAGAAGTGGCCGAAAAGACCGCTCAACTGCAGCTTGAACGAAGACGTGCTGATGAACTTTTGAGAGAAATGCTGCCTCCGTAAGTGAGATAATTGCATGCTGCCATGGCCTTTAGCGACTCATTAGAAAAGTTACAGGGAAATTGTGCGGAAGCTTCGCGAAGGTCTCCCGGTGGAACCGGAGTATGTGGATGAAGTGAGTGTATTGTTCAGTGACATTACTGGGTTTGCTGAATATGTTGCCGGCTATCCGCCCGAAGCGACGCTACATTTACTGCATAATACATACGTTCATTTCGATAAAGTTATCAGTACTGTATCGGTGTACAAGCTGGAGACCATCGGAAGCAGTTACGTGGTATGAAGGCATAAAATGTTCCCAGAGTTACTTTCCGTATCAAAACTACATTTAGGCAGTGAGCGGACTGGTGGAGCGGATTGGGAACAGACACGCTTCAGAGATCTGTCGGTTAGCAATTTTATTACAAGAAGCTTTTCATCGCGCCATCGAAGATTCCCGGCTAGGATTGTTGATTGGACTACATAGTGGACCGGTGGCCGTGGGTGTGGTCGGTTTGAAACGACCACGATACTGCTTGTAAGACCCATTCAGTTCTATCATATAGCTTCGTTTCTTTATCTTCCAGTAGCTCTTTTATCTGGCACATACGGAGTAACGGTATATACGCAAATCGAGAAGCTCGAGTCACGTGCGTTTAACCATGTAATCATACAGATTCGGTGACACGGTGAATACCGCTTCTCGAATGGAGAGTAACGGGCTTCCAGGGAGAATCCACGTCAGTCCGGATATGGTACCATTAGTCGAAATGTTTGGTCACATTCTCGAACGCCGTGGAAGTATGGAGATCAAGGTAGATGTTTGCTTGAAAGCTAGCTATAGGAGAGCTTTATAAAGGTTTTAATGTCTGTAACCCTGTATGCTAACCTGTTCCAGGGAAAAGGCAGAATTTCCACTTATTGGCTGGTTGGTTAGAGCATTGATGTTTGGCTATGGGTAGCCAACATCTGATTCGTGCCAGAAAGACGAATTTCAAACTTTGCACAATTTTGGACTGAAGACAACAATCGGATCTGCTCTTCCCCAGTTTTTTTCTGTGCACTTCGTGCTTGTTAGTTGTTCGTATTCTGCGCGCGTTGACTTTGGTTCGGTTAGATTGGATGACCTTTTAGTGGCTGATTGATACAATACAAGTATGAATTGAAAAAATTTTGGACTGAACAGTGTTTATACCGATAGCTTGGGTAGGGGGCGTTTCTTCAGGTGTATATTCAGCAACTCAACGAGAAGCTGAGAGTGACGTAGTCTTTCTCAAGTTTTCCAAAGCAAGCCGGGAATTTCCATCAGCCGACTACAGAAAAAGCCTGCAAAGGTTCAAAGAGATTATATAGTAGAATGCTTGTACCGGTATTTGCCGTTGGAAACCAGCAGGCAAGAAACTTAGGAATAAGGCTAATTTAAGCTGGCGCCTTATTTGATGAAGGTCGATCGACACGTTCTCGAACTGGCAATGGCATGTTTGAGTACCGTGATAAGCTCAATGAAGCTAATTTAAGAAAGCGCCGTACTTGAAATGTTACACACCTCACAGTTTCGCTCCGTGCCGTCTTGACAGCGGTTGAATTACTGAACTGCGCAGAAGTATCGGTGGATGATGTGTACTCCTGTACTGCTTTCCTGATTGTGAGAAAGAAACAATATTTCGCTGAATCAGAGGCATGGTACCATGAGTCTTTTAAACCATTGATCAGCCATGCAGAAGCCGCAAAGGTCAAAGCTTTTCTTCGACGACAGTCGGAAATTCCAGTGCTACCGAACAATCTCGTATGATTGATAGCTCCTTCTAGGAGAGAAGAAAGTTGAACTTACCACAGTCGATCGATTAATGAAATTGAACGGCATGCGTGCATAAAAAGCCAGAGTTTCCTGTTCCGAGAGTGCATACTTTTGTTGGCATTGTTGAATGGTATTCAATGAACACGCAGCATCAAGCATAAAATATTTTCACCTGCTGCAGGATTTGCGAGCATGATGCCAAGAACTTACTTTCTACGAGACAGGCAACACGTTTCAATGTGTAACTAGTTTACATCTGCTGTTACACATGAACCTGTGCGGCAGATCAATCGCGACAACAATTTCATCTTAAACATCGCCAATCATTGATTACCAAAAAATAACATTTTCACTCACTTCACACTAGACGAGCTACAGATGCAGTAAACGGAAACGAGCAGGGAAAGAAAACAGTAAGATGCACAATAGGCGGTCAGAAGACAGTTGAATAAGTTTTTTCATTTTTCTCTCTGACTGCTTTACGAAGACATGCTGCTTCTCACGCCAGATTTATGCAAAAAAAACTGCCTAGCTTTGGTGTTGTTGAACTGTTTAACGCATACGACTTTATGGTACGGTATTTGTTTATCTGTAAATTGTGTTTACGAAACAATCTGAAATTCCGTGTGTTTTCAAATGGCTGCCGAAATAATCTATAGTACCATACTGTAATAGCAAATACTGCAAACCAAATACCAGAATTTTCCGCAAACCAAACGGATATAAGAAGGTGGTTTCCCGCCTACAGTTTCGCCCACTAAGTAAGTTAATCCAGTCTGGACTTTCGTGCTGCAGTCGTTAATATCCTAATCTCGTGGAACTTGTAGTTTTAACATTAGCTGTGTGCGTGCAGTATGGCAGTGTTGTTGTTGCAGTCGTCAATCCATTACACATTTCCGTGTCGTTCACAACCAGTGCATGCAACACCTGCTCCGTGTGCCGCATTTGAACATCAAGATCCGCGATTTTTCAGAGAACAACACTACCTTAATTAGCGATGCGAGTAATATCCATTTATTTTTTTGTTCTTTTCAATTTATCGGCGGGAGTCTTTGGTTTTGTTAATGTGACATTGATGGTCTATGGAACCTGGCCGCCATATTTGGTGCAGTCGCTTCCCTTTATGGGACCGGGATTTGACTTGGCTGTTCAGCAAGTGCAGGAGACCTTCCGGGATACTTTTGGCATGTCGCGGATGTATGTGTCCAGTAAGAATGTCAAGGACTGTGTGGACAGCGGAGCATATTTCACCGATGTGGTTGACTATTATTACCGGCATGCGGGCAACACAACAAGCAGCGCGCACGAACAGTACATACTAATACTTATTTATTCTGGTAAGTTCTGGAAATAATTTGATAAACACTGATCATATCAAAATTACACTGGTAAATCTGTTGATAGGTTGTGATGATTCACCAATGTTTGCGGAGTTAGGAAGAGGTACTTTTTTGTAGTTCGGCATATAATAATGTAAAACTGCCTACTTATCGGCTTATGACCGTTCTTTTGCAGAATGGAACATCGTGGTGGCTTCTTGGTAAGTCGCTTCTTATGTACACTGTACAGTACTTTTGGTCTTTGGGTGTACGACTACTTATTTATCTTCCTAGTGAGGCTTAAGATAAAAAATCCGAATGTAATAATAACAAAATTCTGAACTTGTTTTTAGCAACACACAGTTAAAAGAGCAGTGAATACAAATTGATTACGGACTTCATTTTTGGTCCGACGGTTAGGCATATAATCGTAATATCTCTACAGCCCTGTCCAAACGCTATAATTCCGCCATGGTGTGGTAAAACCCATGTGAATAACATCATTCTTTGTGTAACAGAGATACTCAAACTCAAACAAAGCCCCAGTTTAGCAAACATATTTGTGTTTCTTTAAAACTTGAATATTGTGCGCAAAATAATCGTTTGTGGAAACGACTTGAGTCAACACATAATATTTGCGAACAGACAGCAGTTTTTGCTAACTGTGTGATCAGTCAATGTATCTAATACGAATGACCCAGCAATTTATTTGTCGTTGGTTGTATTATTTACAAGTTACAACACCTACCAGCATTTGCATTTGGGAATATCCCTGGCAAACAAGTGTTTTTTCTTGTTAAAAATGGTACCTATTACACAGGCGCGCGTATATATGATCGACATAAAACAACTGTTTTCGCACAGCATCCAGTTTTCTTGGAAAGATAGCGAAAGCAAAACAAAACTATTGTTGCTAACTGGCATTAAAAACGGTTATTCACCAGATCTTCACATAAAAAAATGTTTTCGCAGTATTTCGAAAATTACATTAAACATTAACTATAGAAGTAGTTACCGTAGAGGTAGTAACTTTAACAGATACAATAATTGTACACGTATGTATGGGATAATGTTTCTAGCTTTAGGGGTAATTTGCACAAGTAGCGTATCCAAAACACCGATAACGAAGCTATTATATCACGTTTCTTAAACTATTCCCAGCAGGTTACATAACTAATTGTGCATTCTTCTGAAGCGGGACAACATTCTCCAATCTGCGCGATCGATACCGTTTCCCCACGACTATTGCAGCCGGACCGGTTCAATACGATCTGCACGCATCGGCCATTCTGGATTTGTGCATCCGGTACAACTGGACGACCATCGGCTATGTCTACGATCTTTCCCAACTAAATCCGTTCAATCTCCGTTCTTATCAGCGCGTCAACGCCTTCTTTCGTCTTCACGCCCCGGAAATCCGCATCAATCCGTTTTCCGTGCAGGATCCCAACCGTTACAGAGAGTTTAATTATGATTTGCTCCTTAACCGGATTGCTCACAGTTCACGTGGTATGTGATACAGCGTGACCAAAGAATGCACAAAGATTTTAATCATATTCTGGTTTGATTAGTAATGTTTGTCTCCGCACCTCCGTGGGTGACAAGGGAAATCATGGTAAGTAAAGGATACTTATAAGCTCATTGTCCTTCGAAATGTTTTGCACGGAAACCCAACAGTACTGCACACGAGACAGTAATATACTTAGTTTCTACAAATTACTGTGTTGCAGATCCGAGCGTATCTTCGTAATCAAACGAACGGGGAATATGTAAGAGACAGACCTGGATTTTTCCCCATGAGACGTCTCATTGCTTATTGTATTGTGCTGCTCTTTTCCAAGGTCTGGTTCACAGTGGATCTCAATGAACACTCACTGGGGCCGATGACTTGGCAAAAGTTTGAAGTCGATGATGAGGTAATTTAATGTTCCGCTTGTGCCCTGTAAAGTACGCATTTACGATCAACTAAAAGGAAAAAAATACTAACACAGGATCCAGGTTATCATATGATAGAGCAGACACTTCAGAACTGCATTACATCGATTTACAGATTGCTAAAGCGGCTTTCGCCGGCATGTTTCAAGTAATCAACTGTTGGGATTACGGCTCAGAAATTGATAAGCTGCGAAGATACTGGAAAGAGCACACGAGAATTGATTATAACTCCACATATCCTGGACAAAATGGTGTAAGATTAGCTTTATTACAGATCAAGAAGGTGGAGCGATGCCTATGCTATAATTCTGTTCTGTAATTTATTTAACAGCCGAATGAATTCACGATTACAGCATACGGTTTGGTACACGTGCTAGCTCAGGTGAGCAAATTCCATAGTTCCATTTCATACAAAGTTCCTGTGAATTCGAAGTAAGCAAACCATTTGCGAAAATGCAAACTGGGACAAAATATATTAACACGCACTGTTCCTTCCATACAGTGGTTTATTAGGCGGCGCTTATATTATACTATTCGAAGTAGAAGTATGTGTACTCACACTAGTCTCACAGAATGCAGACCTGTTTTTTACATTTTACATTTTTACATTTTTACTCACACAACAGGCTATCAACGAAAGCGTTCATTTCGGGGATGATACAACCGATGCTAAAACGTTGGTCAAGCGGATGCAGAATCGGCAGTTCATCGTTCCTGCTACGGGAGCCTTTCGTATTGATAAGTACGGTGAACGACAGAACAAGGTGTGCATCAACGGTTTTAATACCGCTACCGGCCAGTTCGAGGTATCAAACTATTCTGTCCTGTAATCTTTTCACTAATAATGATATCATACAAAACATTTGCAGACAAAACTGTTTTGTGATTTCACCAACACAAAACTTACAGTTGTACCCAACACCACCGTCCAATGGCGAACGTTTACCGGCGACCCACCATGGAGTGAACCCTGGTGTGGTTTTACGGGCGATGCTCGACGCTGCTATGATTCAGGTACAAAGGCACTATCGAATAACCAATATTTGCGACTGATTTGTGTGTTATTTCGGTTTGATTCCGTGTTTTACAGGTAATCTCCCCGTAGCTGCTGGTGTACTGGGAGCACTTGCCGCTGCTTTGATTATCCTAAAGGTTGCAGCTTCCCTACTGTATGTCACTAGTACTCCAACTTCTGAAACTACCAATATGATCAGCAGATGTCCCGTGCTTATAGAAAACGTAACGCTCAAGAAAACTACGATCTGTGGTGGAAGATCTCACCTCATTCGGTACTTAACCAAGAAAACCTAAAGACCGGCCATGGCGTAGGGATGATAGCTGGAAAAGAACAGCTGGTATGGATCTGTGGCTACAACCGCCTACAGGGTTCCACATTTCCAGACAAACATGCCGGCTACATCTTGCACAAAGTAAGCATGCCACACGCCCACTGAAAGCAATTCAACGAGTGCAATTCTAGGTTAATCGTAGCTTCGCACGTTCTCGCATACCAATATCACTCGACTGATTGGAATCGCTCCCAGCGAGCAGTGTTTACTGTTTATCAGCGAATACGCCGAAAAGGGCAGTCTGGACGATGCGCTGCGAACGAACGCTCTACACGACTGGGAACTGCGGAGTAGTTTATCGTTTGACCTTGTTGAAGTATAAAAGCCACCAAACAGAGATATGCAAAGAGAAACTGAACGCTTCTTTTTAGGGTTTATTTACCATTCACCATTCCGCTTTGAGGAGACATGGGCATCTGTCATTAACGAAATGTTTAGTAAATAAGAGATTCGTGCTGAAAATTTCGGGATTGGGATACAGAGATATTTTGCGGGATGTTGGTAACGAAAAAACAGCCAAAACCGGCACAAGCGAGTCCCTATGCACCGCACCTGAACTGCTTAAAAGAACGAACGCAGAATGGAGTGCAGTGGCGACGGCTGCCAGCGATGTTTATGCTTTTGCCAGTATTGTGCATTTTCTTCTACCGGAGCATGTCTTCAAGGGAATTCAGGAGAGACACGCCGACCATGCGTTTCCAAAAGGTTTGGCATGCTTGTTTTCACAATCCCGTATACCCGCTGTATATAACGTGTTGTTAGGAATTTCCACTAGAAAAGCCTCCATCTTTAATGAATTTCAAGCACTCCTGATTAAATGCCGCGACAGTGATCCTGCAAAACGACCGACCATAGACACAATAAGAACTATGTGCCAAAGCAGCTTTGGAATCAATAATCGCAATTTTACGGAGAAAATACTTTTGAGATTGGAAAGATATGCTAACCAGTTGGAGGATGCGGTGGGGGATCGAACTCAAGAGCTCCTAAAGGAAACGGAAGCGAATGAAGCTTTGTTAACTGAACTACTTCCAAGGTATATTATTTCTTAACAGAAACTGCGTGTATTGCACAAGGCATGCAGAACAGACCCGTCAAGCCTAATGTTTATTTGATGAATGAAAAACATGTCTTATAGGCAGCTTGTCTTCCGATTAAGGACTGAAAAAATAATTAGGCCGGAACATTTCGAGTGCATCTCCTTATTATTCTCTTACATTGCCGGCTTCACCGAATTCGTCATCCAGAACTCCAACTCGCCGTTAGCCATTGTGCGCTTCCTGGACCAAATGTTCTTATCCCTTGACGGCGTTGTCAGCCTGTATGATGTGTACAAAGTGGAAACCATCAACGATAGCTGCATGGTAATCTGAGTTTATAAAACATAAATTTTAGGATCTTGATTCGCACAGGCCGCACGTAACTTAGCTGACAGAATGATCAAAATGTTTATGTCTCATGCAGCATAAGTCTTGTCCTTTTATCTATCAGCGTACTGTGAAGATCATGTAACGAATAGAATGAACGCATCTCATCTATGATGGTATACCAGTTAATTGGTTACAAGGTGGCAAGTGGCCTTCCAGAACCCAATGGACATCGGCATGCTCTGGAGATCTGTTTCTGTGCTTTGGGTTTCCGAGAAACCTTCCGTGATGTTGGCCAATCGCTGAGTCTGGCAATCAAAATAGGAATCAACACAGGTACTGACGGAGTTATTATCCAGACTGATCTGACTATTATCATAGACCAGTCTAAGCTTAAATTATGTAAAGCAAAGGAACGACACGGACATTTACCGGTTGTGTATCGCTTAACCGTTGTTACCGTTTTAGGTCCTTGTGTAGCGGGAATCGTCGGAAGAACTAGACCACGATATTGTCTGTACGTCTTATGGATGATCGTGACTTGTAAATGTATTCATACAGTTTAAGCTTTCGCGCGAATATGCCATCGGATGACTATCGCACATCTTCGGTTGTTTCAGCTGCTGTAAGCAATGAATGTACAGGTTCGGGGATACGATTAATACGGCATCTCGTGTTGCTTCCCATAATACCGACTGGACCATACAGATCACCAGTGCCACGAAACAACTGCTTCTGGATACGCCAATCATGACGGAATACCGCGGTAAAGTATTGTTAAAGGTGCGGTTGGTATGCAGAGTGTAGGATTCGAATTGGTTAAGTACTGCACTACATTTGGGATTTACCGTTCTATTTCAAACTTACTGACTGCATTCTTCGTTAAATCGGATTCGGCATATAGAACAGGAGTATGGTGAGGAAAACTCAAAACACCATACGACAACACGCTGCGTTCAGATTTGTAGTGGTCATTCTAGTTGCGATCTGTTTGTTGCAGGGAAAAGGAGAATGGGATATATATTGTGTACTATAGAATTCATTTCACTGGCGACTCGGTTTTAAAGAAAATGGATATTATTATGCTCAACACATTCTGCCTCCGGCTTATGAATACAAATTTGACGAAAAGATTATGGTTGGCAGATGACTATACACCATCTGCGAAAGTAATGTTTAATGTCGTGAATGGACCAAAATTCCAAATAACGGTTATTTTCACCATTTGATATTCGCTTGTATTCTGTTGCATGAGCAAAACTGGTTGACTTCCTGATGCCCTAACTGTGTCAGAAACAACTGAATGTATTTGAAGATCTGTACTTTATTTTATGACCTAGAAAATACTTGACGATGTATTTATTTGAAGATGTATAATCGTCACCATGAAGTTGTGATAGACCGGTAACCAGCTTCCAAGATCAAAAACGTTAGTCACTGGACTACTTACGATGTTTTTACACGTCGTTATGAATGTCAATACCGTATAGTCCATATAATATATCTCTGTTATTTGCGTTTTTTTAGTATTGCAGTTCAAGCATTACTATTATTATACACAGACAACAATAGAAAAAACTTATGTGACTGTAAAGGAGAGAGCTACCCTAGTGTACACAGGCGATTGACATAGTATGCGTTTAAGGGCGCAGCAACTGATGGTAGCATGCGTACTTGCAAGGTAGCTATACAATGGTGTGCTGTAATTCCCACTGGCCACTTTCTCTACTGTACAGTTTATTTATATGCATACAGCTATGAAAAATGCCTCCAAAGGAAAAACTGGATGACAGGGTTTTTCCGGTAGGGCGTCCTTCGATGCCTGCTTCTCGGGAATGCTTGCATTGTTAGTTCTACGATGAATCGTTTAGGGTTAAGGCGGAAGGCAATATTATTTTAACTGAATATACAAAAAAATATTATGCATAGTTGTTAGGAATTCCAGACACATTTCAATCAATGACAGCCAGCAGTACATCCCGAGCGATCGTTATCTGGTTCCAAATATCCAGTATGTTCACACTGTCTTACCATGATCGGCCGTACAAAACATACCACAACTGTCGATTAATCGTTTCCGTCTCCTTACATCTGGAGTATTGGCAAATACCTCGTCCGACATCTGTTTCCGGCCGTGTGTCGCGGTAGGCATTAGACATTGATTGGACATGTTATTTCCAACACACAAGCAACAAGCAACATCACTTTCATTTAACAATGGCCTTTGCACGAGTATTCTTCACACAGATTCTCATTCTGTGTACGTTCTGTACAAAGATCCACGGTTATTTGAATGTAACCTTGATGATCTATGGCAGCTGGCCGGCGTTCCTGGTGCAGTCACTGCCCTTTATCGGGCCGGGATTTGATCTGGGTGTGCGCCAAGTGCAAGAGGTCTTCGCGGATAGCTTTAATTTTTCGCATATTTATGTGTCAAGTAAGAATGTGAAGGACTGTGCGGACAGTGGAGCATACTTTACCGATGTCGTTGATTATTATTACCGACATGCGCACGGAAAGACACATACTGAGGGCGCGCAGGAAATACTCATACTTCTTTATGCTGGTGAGTGAATGAGGACATGTAAGGGACGAATAAAAAATTGGATACACCAAAATGCTTGGTGTTTTACTGGTTGATAGGTTGTGATGATTCACCAATGTTTGCGGAACTAGGAAGAGGTAGAGTTCTAACTATGAGTTCGATTAGCTGCAATTTAAAACGTGCGCTTATCATTTCTTTTATAACTCGTCATAACGCTCTTGCAGAATGGAATATCGTGGTCGTATCATGGTAAGTTTTCTGATTGTGTGTGTTATTGTATTTTTCTTTATCCAAATCAGACCACAGCTATTTCCGCGCCCCTCAATAAGTACAAAAATTAGATGCGCATAAAATGGTTGAAAATGGCTGGGAGACCGTATTGATCCTAATGCTTATGCCGCGGCCATCTCGAATGCCCTCTCTCCTAAACTAATTTGTTAGCTGTCCTTAAAGCCTGTTAAAGTTCTTTAAAAATCATTATACTTATTCCAGACCAAAAAAAAATCGATTGTATATTACATGTTCTTCCGTGAAGTGTGAACAAACATACGTCAATGTCGCTTGCTTATGACGGATACAGTGTACTAGAATGACACAGAATCTAAAACCTAAGCAGGATCCATCCATAAATTGCTGCCTACTACTGTTTTTCTGTACTGTAAAGGTCATAGAAAACTTATTCTGATACAGAACATTGAGACTTAATGTGATCAGAAGCGTCATAGCCCAGAACACCCCTTGAAAACTGCCAGATCATTTGTCAAACCGCTGAAGAACATTCGCAGATAAATGTAAATTTCGTGGTCGCGAAAAAGTGGTAAAGAACTTTTGTGACACCGTTATTTCTCTCTGATACGTATTCCATCGTTCCCAGCTTCCAACAACACATAGCTGTACCACTAATGAAACTACTGATGTTTCATGTGTATGAAGCCATTTCCGGATTTCTTCCACAAATAACCTTGCATTTGTGTTTTTTAAGCGGTACAACATTCTCCAATTTGCGCGATCGAGATCTCTTCCCCACGACCATTGCAGCCGGACCGGTGCAGTACGACCTGCATGCATCGGCCATTCTGGATCTGTGCATCCAGTATAACTGGACAACCATCGGCTATGTATACGACCAGACCCAGGCAAACCCGTTCACATTGATCGCCTATCAGCGCGTTATCGCTTTTTTTCGTCAACATGCACCACAGATACGCATTAATCCATTCTCCGTTGAGACGCCCAAGCGCTATAAAGAGTATAACTTTGATTTGATCCTTAACCGGATTTCAGAAAGTGCACGTGGTAAGCGATACTGAAATTATAAAAAATTGCCATAGAAAAACTTTGGAGTATATACTTAGTGATGTTTGTATCCACACCGTCTTGGATGACAAGAGAAATTATGGTAAGAAATTGTCGTTTTCTCTACGGTACCATATTGTGAACACTTTCTTGCATACGCGCTACAACATGGCAAGCAGTTGGTAACGTGATTCCTTTAATAGATCCGAGCATATTTGCGCAATCAAACCAATGGAGAATATGTAAGCAGCGTGCATGTCTACTGAGCTGTTGCCACATTTTTATAATTTTATCCTTCTGCTCGTTCGAAGGTCTGGTTTGCAGTGGATCTCAATGAGCATTCAACGGGCGTCACTGCATGGCAAAGGTTTGAATCTGACGATGAGGTAACGAGCAATCATGCACTTTATATAGTCTCCTCATTACATAGAAATCCTAACATATCAGCAAATCTCAAAGTTTATGGTCAAGATATTCTTTAATAATAACAAAAGACACGCGCTTTTATGCACCACATGCTGAGTTGAACCTGTTTGAAATACTGTAGATCGCTAAAGCTGCATTCGCCGGCATGTTCCAAGTAATCAACTGTTGGGATTACGGCCCTGAAATGGACAAAATGAGGGCATATTGGAAAGAACGCACGAGAATCGATTATAACTCTACCTATCCTGGGAAAAATGGTGTAAGATCATGGCATACTAATTTCGCAAGGTGAAACAGCGATTATTGATAACCGTGATCTGTTTCATATAGCCGAATCAATTCACGATAACGGCGTATGGAGTGGTTCATGTGTTAGCTCAGGTAATCAGGTATCATACTTCTTATTAATTGCAAGTGAACGTCCGTAATATGCGGTCGAGCATTATATTAGTTTAATTTTGCTGGCGCTGTTTGTAGGGACTTATATTATATTATTTTTTATACGCCAGTTTTATAGTGTGCCAGCTATGGCTCTTTCACAGTAGTTTTTTATATGCAGAATGACTCGACTTTTCTTCACAATGATAGGCTGTTAACGAAAGCTTGCAGTTCGGAAATGACACAGCCGATGCCAGGTCTCTTATCAAGCGGATTCAAAGCAAGCAGTTTTTCGTGCCTGCCATGGGGGCATTTCGCATTGATCAGTTCGGCGAACGACAGAACCAAATTTGCGTCCATAGTTTTGATACCGTTACTGGCCAGTTCGAGGTACGTACGCACAGACGGCAAAAATCTTTTGGTGCACACAACAAGCATATACTGGTTTTTATCTAGAGAATATTATTCTGTGATGCTACGAACACAAAATTGAAAAGTGTTCCTAATGCTTCCATTACCTGGAGAACTGCCACTGGCGCTCCTCCGCTGAGTGAACCGTGGTGCGGCTTTAGGGGCGATGCTTTACGCTGCCGAAATTCCGGTATAACGCAAAGTTTTGTATCTGCAGCTCATTTCAGCACGGACTAGTTAAAACGTGATTGCTTAGGTGAAAGTTCCAGGTTTAGTTTTGGGACAACAATTCCATTCCATTGCTGATTGCCTGAATCATTATGATACTAGTACTCAGTCTGTCATGGCTTACTGTCTTGTTCTATAGGTGATATTCCGATAATCGGTGGTGTCCTAGGAGCAGCCGCAACCGCTTTGCTTATTACGCTGGGTGCGGCGTTCCACCTGTACGCTACCATTATGACCCGATTTTTACGATTGCTCAACAAAGCTGAAAAGCGCTGTATGTTTACAGAAAACGGAAAGATCAGAAAAATCACGACCTCTGGTGGAAAATGCCGTCCGAACAAGTCACCTTTCTGGTAAACTTAAAGAGTCGACTGCTTTATAAAGTTTACAAAGAACAAGCGTGGTTTATTCCCAGGCGCTGTCTAATCCAACGGATAACCACGGAACGCCGAAGACCACACAATGTCATGGAGTAGGTATTTTGGTTGGACAGGAGCGAACTGTTTGGGTCCATAACTACGGCCGATTGCCGGGTTCACCGTTTCCGGATCAGAATGCGAGCCATGTTCTGCGAAAAGTAAACGTAGCACACATGCACATTGATTTTGTCAAAAGATTCTGATTCTGATTTGATCGTAGCTTCGTAGGTTTTTCCATCCTAACATCAGCCAGCTGATTGGCATTATACCAACCGTGCAGCATCTGCTGCTTATCAGCGAATATGCTGAAAAAGGAAGTCTGGAGGATGCCCTGCAAGCAAGCGCTCTCCGGGACTGGGAACTGGGTAGCAGTCTATCATTTGACATTGTCGAAGTATGCAAGTCACCGGCATAAGCTGTGCAGACAAACAGTCACTGTATACTTCTATGTTAAGTTTTTTAATTGGTAATTAAAACTGTATTTACAAGGGATTGTTTGCCATTCATCATTCCGCTTTAAAGAGACACGGGCATTTATCGTTAGCCAAATGCTTAGTGAGCAATCGGTTCGTGTTGAAAATTGCGGGATTAGGATACAAGGACATTCTTTTGAATATTACTGACGACAGTCGAGAGCCCGAAACTAACACGAGCAAATCATTGCGCACTGCACCTGAACTTCGAAATGTTGCGAATACAGAATGGAACACTTTAGCTTCATCCGCCAGCGATATTCACACATTTGGCAGTATCGTGGATTTTCTTCTGCCAGAACACATTTTCAGTGAACTGGACGAGGATTACAGAGATGATTCACATAAAGGTCTGCCAACGAAACTTTTTTCCGTAACTTCCACAAAATGTAATGCATGTGTTTTAGGCGTTTCCATTAGGAAAGCTACCATTTTCAAGGATTTCCAAGCTATGCTAATCAAGTGCCGCAGTAGTGACCCCGCGCAGCGACCTACCATTGGTGTCATAAGGAACCTGTGCCAAAATAGCTTCGGCATCGATAAGCGCAGTTTTACCGAAAAAATACTTTCAAGACTGCAGAGATATGCTATGCAGCTGGAGAATGCTGTTTCTGATCGAACTGAAGAGCTGCAAAAGGAGATTCAATCGAATGAGGGTTTGCTATTTGAGTTACTACCAAGGTTCGTCTATTAAACTAAATTGCAGCGCCGACACTTCTGCCACTGTATCGTTGGCGCATGGTGCCAACTTTCCAGTCTCTTATAGCAAATCGATTTGTAGGCAAATTGTCCTTCGACTCAAGAAAGAAACCACGATTGAGCCAGAGCATTTCCAGTGCATTTCATTGCTATTTTCCTACACAATCGGTTTCAACGAGTTTGTAATCCGGAATTCCAACTCGCCATTGGCCGTTGTGCAGTTTTTGGATCAGATGTTCTTATCGTTTGATGGTGTGGTTAGCTTATATGATGTATACAAAGTGGAAACCATCAGCGACAGTTGTATGGTAATACTTACAATCTGTAGAGTAAAGGTCACATTGGGGTCACTATTATCAAACTGCGTGTTGTCTGTTTGGAATCAGGTGGTAAGTGGCCTTCCGGAACGCAACGGTGATCGACATGCTAAGGAGATCTGCTTGTGTGCCCTGGGCTTCCGAGAGACATTTCGAAATATGGGCAAATCGTTTAATTTGGCGCTAAAGATAGGAATAAATACAGGTACGTAGATTACTGTATTAACATTAGCATAGACGTCAAAACATTGCTCTTTAAACAATTGAGCCTACCAACACGCCAGTAACCGTAGCTTCCAGCTGATAAATGGCCTCAGGACTATTATTCTGAAATGTATGCGGCTGATTAATCGATACTGTTCACTTGTAGGGCCCTGCGTAACGGCAATTACGGGAAGGATCAGACCGCGATACTGCCTGTGCGTTTTATAAGTATACCGACTTGTGCTTGTACTTGAAAATCTACAACTTTGATACCACCTATTGATCAGCTGACTGTTCAATCTGACTTAAGTATTTCCATAGTTTTGGGGATACTGTCAACACGGCATCTCGTGTTGCTTCGCATAACACCGAGTGGGCCATACAGATCACTACTTCAACCAAGCAGTTGGTTCACGATACGAGTATTTTGACCGAATACCGCGGTAAAGTTCTGTTGAAGGTGGGGTATGCCAGTTACTGTTGTGGGTGACGTGTTGGGAGTTGTAACCGTCGACGTCTATTAGACCGAACTCATCAAGCACACAGAATGATAGTTAATGAAGAATGCAAGCAAAGTATATGACATTGTATAAATGGTGCTAGTATTACCAGTAAAGCTAGCAGATGGCAAAAATAATATCTCTTATATGAAACAATTTTCAACAGCTTTTCTTACGTTTTACTCTTGCAGGGTAAAGGAGAGTGGGATATCTATTGTTTGCTCTAAAGACATCCTGTATTTCCTTAATGATTCGCATATTCATAACGAACCGGATTTCCTGAAACGGACTGCATGAGGACTTGTCTGCATCGAAAACTTACATAGCTTGGTTATAAAATGGTCGATAGGACTGTAGCTGATGCCCCACTTTTCGACCGGTCACTTTATGATTTGCAGTATGTACTGCGCAATTTCAACTGGAGGCTCATCGAGCTACGAACCTGTTTAACATGCTGAAATCAAGCGACGGGCGTTTCCCAGGTGCTGCGTGTTGTGTTGCGTCATTTTCAGAAAAAGACAACATACATATGTAGACAATTCGCAGCTTGATGGATATTTTTGTTACTGCGCTGCGCAAAAATCAGCAGCGCGCGTAGGTGACCTATACGCGTGTCAGGCGCCACAAGAGCAATGATTTCTTGCAAAACACTGAAAACAGAAGACAGATATTCAAAAAACAGAAGATACATAACGCCGGGAATTTGGAACCACCAGGCATGCATCAGGACTTTGGAACTAACTTGTAAACTGCTAAAGCTTTTTAGTCAGGAAACTTGTCCTCAATGGCCTGAATGTTTTGTTTGCAGTTGCCCATCTTTATTCCGACTTTAATACTTTTTGCTATTCCTTGCCTGTGTTAGCGCTATGCTTGGGTGGTTGGGTTGTTGCTGGTTTCGATTCGAATCATTCGATTAAAAGTTGAGAGTCAGGCTGTGTAAGCTTTGTACAGCTGTTCCTCTACGTTTTGATGTAACCCACAGCAAGGTATGATTGCCTTACGTGAGCAGAAGCATAGAAAATAAACGTCTGTAAAGTACACTCGTTGTTCCGACATCTCTGGTTGATCGTTGATCGACGAACTTGTCGTTAAATTTTATGAATTTAGTATATGAGCCCATCATGCAGCAGAGTGGGGCCCTTCATTTCTTAAAGGACACTTTTCGAGGAACAATAATACAAGCCAAAAAAAGCAAACGTACGGCTGTAGTTTTTTGAGATCCCCGTTTGTCAACGAAAACCGAGACGCAAGAATGACAGATTTTGTCTGGAGAAAAGTGGTCGATAATCAGACATGTTGAACTGGGAATGAGAGTGACTGCCATCGTGTTTTGCTCTGCGAAGATGATCTATTAAAAAAAGCAATGTCGACCTAAGTTTTCCTTGAATCTTAATTATACAAGGTACATGCATCTCGTCTTTCCGTATCGTGTTTTTGTGGACAACATTCTAATTGACAGGCAGTGGAAACCGCGCACGGGTAGACGATAGTGCTTTTCTAGATGTGAACAAAGAAGTTTTCAGACTGTCACCAGTGTCATTGCAAATGTGTCAATGTGTCCATAGTAAGGATTGAAACTATCAGATATCGTGCTACGCAAACATGCTGCATCCACTGAATCATCCAGGCAAAAGGCGCACTGCGAAGAGCTTGCGTTCAGACGAACCAAACCTGTTACCTGTCTTGGTCTGCACTGCATTTTCTATAAGGTCTTACTCTGCGTGTACAGCCTACATATGATTATGAAACGCAAACCTTTCAACTGTTCGGTGTCTTTGATTATCTTTGAACATTTGGGCTCAGCACCAGCCGGCGAATACCACGTCTGAAAGTCTGAAGCCATCCCAATCAACACACATCGAGGTGGTTTGGATACTCTGGTTAATTATTTCGGGTTCAGGGCGATACCGGGAAGCCTTCCAGTAGAAGTAACACTGTAAACCATTTGACGATTCACTGACGAATCGAAATCCGCTTGGATTTTACGGGCCGTTATATCTAATGTCAGTTAGACATGTTATTATTCCCGAGATGGTACGAATTCTAGAGTTCGAATCTTGTCGGGAATAGTTATGTAGGCAAACGATATAAATGCGCAGGGGCCAGACGCAACGGTCGTAACTAAGCGGATGTCGATACTCGTACATCGCATGGTATGGAATATTGGCTTTTCTGGGAGACTGTCAGTGCCGCAGACTAGGAACTGGCGCATCTAGCCTGGATATCCGCTGTGGCGATCGTTATTATTCGATAATTATATCGACCTATTCTGATTCCTCTGACAGTTTCGTATGAGCGTTTACAGCTGTATGGATGCAGTAACCCTGCAACAGTCGAGTAATCCTTTCGACATCCCTAAATGTGGTACTATCCGCTGATTATTGCAAGTCGCACCGCTGTGATTTATTGTACACCGCATTAGAAATACCACTTACGCGCGTAATGCTCATCCACTGTCTGATTCTGTACACCTGCTGTACAGTAACATTTTGCATTTTTAATGTGACTTTAATGATCTATGGCGTTTGGCCGCCGTACTTAGTACAATCGCTTCCCTTTATTGGACCAGGATTTGACATGGCCGTCCAGCAAGTGCGCGATATTTATGGGCATACCTTTGGTCTAACGCATATTTATGTGTCCAGTAAGAATGTCAAGGACTGTGTGGACAGCGGCGCGTACTTTACTGATGTGGTCGAATACTACTACCGGCACGGGAACAACCGTCGGAAGAGTGCCAACGAGCAGGAAGTACTCATACTTATTTATGCCGGTAATCCTTCCGTTACGATACTAAAACACCGAAGTGTCAAAAATGCAGCGCGATACTGGTTGACAGGTTGTGATAATTCACCGATGTTTGCGGAATTAGGAAGAGGTACGCTAGCATTTATAAGTGCTAGTGAATTAAGCATTGGGGCACTATGTTTGTTTCTTCATATGAATACGAACTTAAATTTATGTTTGATTTTTCTTTAGAATGGAATATCGTTGTTGTATCTTGGTAAGCTGCTTCACTTGTCGCATTTTATGGTCAATTTGCTGAATACCCAAACTAACGTGTACTCACGTTTATGTTGGTATCAGCCTATCAGGGTAAGATGGAAATAACGTTTTCCGCATCGCTAAACGCTTCAGCCGTAATCGGACAGTTTCTGATAATCACTTGTCATGAATATAAGTTTACTTGTTTACTTTGAACGCCTTGCGGTCACCCCGAAAAACTGAGCTAAAAGAACGTCGCCTCTCAACTGGATCTTTAAGAGGTTTACAAAATCTATGCCAGTACCATAATATGGCATATTAAACAGTCTATATGTAGCCTGGTTTGATTGCGTTTTGTTTTACTGTCAGCAGTCCACACTATTACATTTATTTAAATTCCCGATCATCTGTGTGTTTTCCATTATATACCTCTCAAAACGTTTTATAATCTGATGAGCTGTTTTGATAATCTTTATCTCCAATGTAGTGAAAATAGCGTAAAGATTTCTTGGTATCGACTGGAATTCCCACAAAGTCTCCAATAACATGCAATCAATTGTGCACGATTGGCTATATTTCATTTTAACATTCACGTCGTTCACACGTTCTCAATGCTAAATACCTGGTAACTGGCAGAGTCGTAAAACCAACGTTTAACCAATACTTCGAAGTATGGGTTATTACTACTGCTGTTGTCTTCGGGATTTAATTTCTACGACGTGCCCAAATGTGGCAGTACATACAGTATGCATTACGGTGTATGTACTGTGCATTTGCGTGGAGTAACTTACTGCACAGCTTTTTTTAAGCGGTACAACCTATTCAAATCTGCGCGACCGGGATCGTTTCCCCACGACCATTGCAGGCGGACCGGTACAGTACAATTTGCACGCATCGGCCATTCTGGATCTATGTATCCGCTACAACTGGACGATCATCGGCTACGTCTACAATTTGTCCCAGTTAAATCCCTTTCACGTACGCTCCTATCTGCGCGTCAGCGCCTTCTTCCGGCTTCATGCACCCCATATTCGCATCAACCCCTTCTCCGTAGAGGATCCCATCCGTTACCACGAGATTCATTCTGATCTGCTCCTTGACCGAATTTCCACGAGTTCGCGCGGTAGGTGACACTACATGCTGTAGGTACTAATCGACATGCCAATCAAAAATCTCTAGTATATTCGTAACTCGTTTTTGCATAGTCATATTTCTGTCCGCGCCGCCTTGGTTGACAAGAGAGATTATGGTAGGAAAATTTCAGCGTGTTGCTACACCCCTTCTGCATACTGCTGAGTAGACGGGACCGTTGACAATGTGGCCATTGTCTTTCTAGATCCGAGCGCATCTGCGCAATCAAACCAGTGGAGAGTATGTAAGGAGGGCGTCACTGTCTGCGATCATCGGCCATATTTGTCGCTCATTGTTCTGTTGTCTTATCTGTCAAGGTCTGGTTTGCAGTGGATCTCAATGAGCACTCTGAAGGACTGACAACATGGCGTATGTTCGAAGCTGACGACCAGGTGACACACAAGTCTGACAGCTTGTATCCTTACTATCGTTACAGTGTTATTACGAAGCTATCACGGTACTTGGTGACCATTGTAACTTGTTATAAGCACGTATAAACAAACTGTAACGAAAGTGGGTGTTTATATATGCAGATTATATCAAGATAGAGTACGAATGTAAGTACGTACACGACAGTATGCAAATTTAGTCAAAGCTGAACATTGAACAGGTCGCGAAAGCTGCATTTATCGGCATGTTCCAAGTAATCAATTGCTGGGATTACGGCCCTCAGATAGACGAAATGCGCACATACTGGAAAGAACGTACGCGGATCGATTATAACTCAACCTATTCTGGGAAAAATGCTGTAAGGTCACCACCTGGTACGAGTCGTAGCAACTGGTAAATCGATGAAACACGCGCTGTTGATTATAAAGTGCGTTATGGCCCTATGGTGGAAGGTTTCGTGGGGCTCAGACTGGAAACTTTTATGTAAATAAGACACCATCGCATGGAAAACTTGAGGTTAGAAAATTTTACTCAAGTGAATGCGCTCAAAAGAACAGGAAAGAACCTAAAACACAATTCAGAAACATGTCATTTGAACTTGTACAACTTTTGCAAAGAGTTAACGATTATCTCCCACCAAGATTTCACCAAAGGGCATACGATAATAGTCATCAAGTGCAAAACGAAGGTTTTCAATAACATCGATTTACTAGCCGTTACGACGTTCGTCCTACCGTGGAATTGATTCTTCCTTACCATGTTTGCTTGCACAGCCAAATGAATTCACGATTACGGCATATGGAATGGTTCATGTACTAGCTCAGGTAATGAATTACACCGTTGTTTACAAAATTTTGATGTTTTTGTGATCGATACGAAGAAATTACTTGTTTACAATTAGAAGGTATCACTGTGGTAGTACTTACTTTTTAGCGCCAGCACCGGTAAATCACCTTGCAATCAAAGATATTTAAGTACCGTTTCTAATAGGAGGTATTACACTGTGCATTATTACCTGCCCCTGTAGTGTCCCAGACATTTGTTAACTCTGTTACAAAATGCGAATATTCAAAAGTAATTAAGCTTCGGCAATCAACGAATACTTGGAAATGGAACCACCCGTTGTGCTAAACGGAAACTTAAGTAGATCGTTCCCTCTTTGAACAGCCATTTGGCTCAATCAGGAAAAGCTCTGTCTTTATTCCTGTAGAGCCGGCCGTAGGCCGCTAAGTCGGGACCAAAAACTTCAAAGCAAGGCATCGGCTGGTTCGCAGGCAGACTGCCGAAGAAGACGGAGAAAAGATTGACAGGCTAATTAGCCTGCGTAACAGAGCTAACGCGTAGTGGTCCCTTTTACGTAGTGACTTATCTCATCCCCTACCGTTGTGGTTTTTATCGTTGCCGAAAACATGCATCTACTGCTGATGCTAACGTTATCATGACACATCGGTAGGCAGTTAACGAAAGCATTCACCTCGGAGATGACACAGACGATGCCAGATCTTTGACCGAGCGAATGCAGGGGAGACTATTTTCTGTTCCCGCCGTGGGATCGTTCCGGATTGACCAGTTCGGAGAGCGGCAGAATAAGATCTGTGTCAACAGCTTCGATTTCAGTACCGGCCAATTCGAAGTAGGTGTGCGATAGATTACAGACTTTATAGTGACCATTACAGCATCGGTAGATTATATTATTTTGACTCTTTTCAGAGAAAATTGTTCTGTGATTTCACGAATACAACACTGAAAACTATTCCTAAAGCTACAGTGACTTGGCGGACTTTCACCGGCGATCCTCCGTTAAGTGAGCCGTGGTGCGGCTTTACCGGTGATGCTCTACGTTGCCGCAGTTCTGGTACAGATACATTTCATGAGGTTAAAGGTGTTGGGTGTGTTACATAAGCATTTCATGTGTAAAGTTGTACGTAAACTGTAAAGCAACTACGGTTGCTGATGCGGCCGTATTATTCTGGAGATCTTGGAGCTTTGGGGCATTACTTGGAAACGAATGTTATTCTTCAGATACTTCTTGCCTTCACATTTTGCACGTTAAAGTTCTAGACGCTCCAACAATTGCGGGGCCTGTATACGTGGATTTGCGGACATTTGCGGACTTACTGCATGCATTTTCGGATTCTTAATTATCTTGATAGTGTATGGAATACATGAATCAAGACTTGATTCATGTAAGGACGTATCTTCATGTAGCATGTACAGAATACACGGATTAAGCTTAAAATCGCCCAGTAAGTCCACAAATGTTGGCACAGCACGCGCACAGCTCCGCAGTTGTAGAAACAATCCGAGGTACTGCAGTACATATTAAGCGGTATAACCCCAGTGGTCACACCCGATACCTTTGCCGAAGCAAACTCTTCAAACTGTGTCTTCAAGCAGTACATGTCTGCATTTCATACGGTACTATTTTACCGCCAGCATGGTAATTTACAGGCAACCTTCTTGTCATTGCTGGTGTCCTGGGAGCAGCAGCCGTTGGTTCTCTTACTTTACTGGCTGTAATTTTCTATTTGTACGTTAATAATGCGATGCAGTATCCATGGTTGGCGGATATGATTACAGCAGAAGTATTTTACAGAAGGCGTGATCAAACAAATTACGACGTTTGGTGGAAACTTTCACCTGCACAAGTGACTCTTCAGGTAAAACTTAGTGTTAGGCTGAAGCTTTGCGCAGCTACAAGATATGTGCATTTGTTGCAGCTTTCGTCGAAACCAGTTTCTAATCACGGGAGTTCAAAGCCCGGTCATGGAGTAGGGATAATAGCTGGAAAAGAACAACTTGTTTGGATCTATAACTACACCCGTGAACCCGGTGCACCATTTCCCGACAAGAAAGCGAACTACATCTTGCGAAAAGTGAAATCAATATAAGTTGATGAACGATTCATTGACTACAGTTTTAGTTTCATCGTAGCTCCGCTCGTTATCTCATCCTAATGTCGCTCAACTTCTCGGAATTGCTGTTACCGAGCAGCAGTTGTTGTTCCTCAGTGACTTTGCCGAAAAAGGAAGTCTGGATGATGCCTTACGAACGAACAGTCTGCAAGACTGGGAATTGCGGAGCAGCTTGTCATTTGATCTTGTTGACGTAAAGGCCACAAAACAATGCATCACCAGATTCGCCACATACGCCTGAAGTGTTATGTCTCTATTCCAGGGATTATTCTTCATTCACCATTCTGCTCTAAAGAGACACGGACATTTGTCTTTCCGCAAATGCTTAGTGAACAAACGTTTCACGTTAAAAATTTCCTGCTTGGGATACAAAGAAATTTTGCGGGATAGCTGCAAGGAGGAGGAAAGCACCAGAACTGGCGCACATGAATCTCTGTGCACACCACCTGAAGTGCGCAACAAAACGACTGCAGCTCGAACTGTTTCAGCAGTGCCTGCTAGCGATATTTATGCCTTCGCAAGCATTATGGATGCCCTTTTACCGGAACCTGTGTTCGAGGGAATTACTGACGATCACAAGGATCATTTTCACAGAGGTTTGCTGCAAGAACATTTTCCCACAATTCGGGGAAATTTTTACGAAACTTCCGTATTTCAGGCCTTTCAACTAGGAAACCGTCCACTTTCAATAAATTCCAAGCTTTTTTAGTCGAATGCCACGCGGACGAGCCCGCTCAGCGACCTACGATAAATGTCGTGAAAAAGCTATGCCAAAAAAGCTTTGGCATCAATAACCGCCATTTGGCCGAAAAGATTCTTTTAAGACTAGAAAGACATGCGTTGCAGTTGGAAGATGCCGTACAAGAACGCACACAGGAATTGCTAGAGGAGATTGAAGCTAATGAAGTTTTGCTGACTGAACTGCTGCCAAGGTTTATCTGTGCATTCAGCAAAACATACTGGCATACAGCTTACCGTACACGCGGTATTTACCTTGACCTTTAGGCAAATTGTCCTTCGATTAAGAAAAGAAACCATAATCGAGCCGGAACACTTTCAGTGCATCTCGATACTATTTTCCTACGCCATCGGTTTTAATGAATTTGTCATCGAAAAGTGCAAGTCGCCCTTATCCATTATGGGTTTCTTGGACAACATGTTTTTATCATTCGATGGTGTAATTGGCCTGTATGACGTGTATAAAGTGGAAACCATCAGTGACAGTTGCTTGGTAAAGTGTGATTCTGAAGTTGTAAATGTCATTCTGTGTCATCTATGGCACAAAGGGTGCAGTAGCCTTGAACGCGTACTTTAATTATTAGGTGGCAAGCGGCCTTCCGGCACAGAACGGTGATCGACATGCCAGGGAAGTTTGTTATTGTGCCTTGGGATTCAGGGAGACCTTCCGCGATATTGGCACATCGCTTAACTTTGCGATAAAAATAGGAATTAATACAGGTAAACATAAACTAAAAGTCATGCCATATGACACGGATAACAGTGCGCAGAATGAAAACATAGAAGCCACGTGGAATTTCAAGATACGATAACTGTCAGATTTTTTGCTCGCGTTTAGGACCTTGTGTAGCCGGGATCGTCGGAAGGACCAGACCACGATACTGCTTGTACGTCTCACCGACGCTCGTACTAGCGTTAATTTCACAAGACAGCACACTTACATGATTGGTATCCTTCGCGTGTAACGGATACTACTGTCCAGATTCGGGGATACGGTTAACACGGCATCGCGGGTGGCTTCGCACAGCACCGACTGGACCATACAGATCACTAGTCCAACCAAGCATCTAATCCTCAATACAGGAATTATAACCAAATGCGGCGGAAATGTTGTCTTAAAGGTGTGGATAGTATGAGTCCGAGCAGCAGGTCATCCGACAACAAAATTTTCTATTATAGCTTTGCTGTAGTTCTGAATCTGGTGGCTAGCAGCTGTATTAAGGAATTCTTATTAAAGCGAGCAGATATCGAGTACGGTATCTTGTGCTGTTCAACTGCAGTTACGGCATTTATTTCAGGGTAAAGGAGAACTGGAAGTGCATTGCCTGGTATAAAAAATCGAATCTTTCAACAAGAGGACTTACTGGAAGTTGGAACAATTCACGCCGCCCATAATCCTGCTCCCAATAAAAAGTCTAAACAGCGCTGCTAAGCGGCATAAAATTCAATAACGGAACGATTTTTTGTAATCTGAAAGCGCAGAAACGGCTTTCCACTCAACATCATGATTTTGCGTTGTTGTAGCAAACGTTCTGGAAAAAGGTCATGACTGTTATTTACTAATGCGCTTAAAGGCCTTGTGAAGTGTGAACTACAGCATAGTAAAGATATCGATGTCTCTGCTCATTTTTACTCTGCTATTAAATATAATACATCCGGGCGCATGGGGTCTGTTTACATGAAATGTACAAATCAAACGTCAATATAGCTGAAAAGCGTTATGCACAACATGTACTGCAATTTCACGCTTATAAGATTTCCTTGTTTAGCAGTTCAGGATTTTTTGACGACTGTACATAAACGATGTGCCCTTACACCAATTTTGGGGATGAGCCAGCTTCTACTAACCCTCGCAACTCTACGCCCGACATTCTGCTTTTTCATTCAACACGCTTTGCTGCCTTTGCTGGGGCTTTGCAGTTTGCATATCCAAATCGCTGCGTTTCTAGATCTGTTCTCGCGAAAGTTACGCTCCTTTGGTATCGTGTTAGTTTCCTTATTAGTCGAAATGTTTCCCGTTGTTGACTTAACAAAAGAGGATAATCCAATCCCCTCAACATCCGAGGCTTCCGAGCCATCCAGACTGCTGTTTTGGACATGCCACGTCTGCACATTTGATTACAATCCTTCATCCCGAGACGTGTGTAAGATGTGCCTGAATCCTCGAATGATGGATAACGGAACACCGGACCGTCAACCGTCATCCCGTTACGGCGTACAAGAGTCTCTGGGACAGCAGAATGGATCAGTTGCTCGTTCTAAGAGCATTGGATCACTCTCCCAGTCGCTTTCCAGTGCATCTATTCAAACCATCTCCGCCAATGATCCATCCGCGTGGGCTTGTGATCACTGTACGTGGGGCAATAGCAACACGACCAGCATCTGCACCGCGTGCGGAAAATCGCAGAAAACGTCAAAACCCCGACCGCAGCGACGTTCTTTGATGGAACACGGATGGGCCTGTCCACGGTGTACATTCGTCAATTCGGCCTGCGGGAATGTTTGCCTGGTGTGTTCGCGCTCGAAAAGTCCGGGAATTGTGGACAAGTTTGAAGGGGAAGATGTGGAGCAGTTGAGACACATCCACGAGCAGGAAGCTATCCAACAGTGGGATCAGATTATCACGGTTTGCCGTCGAGTGAGTGGTCCACTTCCATGTTTCACCAATATGCGACATACTTTGTGTGTTTAGGATAAAACTCCGTTCGTCGATACGGATTTCCCAGCTGCACCTTCGTCTCTGGCGGTGTATAATAATCCTCTAGATGCATTCAGCAAAGCTTGGCTGAGCAGTGTCCAAGCTTGGCTGCGTCCATCCCAGCTGAAGCAAAAGCGTCCACGTTCGAGTGGTGCAGATGGATGGACGGTTTGTCAAGCTCCCGCGGCTTCCCACATTATACAGGGTATACACTAATTATTCAGGATAATCATGATAGTCAGAAACACTCTGTTGGTACTACCAACTTGGTAGGAAATTTGGGGGATTGCTGGTTCATGTGCGCCATATCCGTTGTGGCCGAACAACCGGAACTGATCTTTAACATCCTTTTGACCAAAGAGTATAACAAGGAAGGAGCGTACTTGATTCGCCTATGCATAGATGGGCTCTGGAAAGTAAGTTAGCTGACATCATGACATCATATTGTCTCGAATATGTTTTTTTTCACACTGATTTGCAGGTTATCCTGGTGGATGATTTGTTTCCCGCAGATGCATCCGGAAATTTGGTATTGTCAAAGGTACCATTCAGTGGCAGACATCTTATCAGTCCGTATGCTTCAGTGGGTCGTGTTACTTGAATTAGGCTGAACAACAGCAGCTGTGGGTCCCATTAATCGAGAAAGCCTTAGCCAAGGCACACGGCAGTTATCATTCGCTTACAATGGGCCGCATCGATGAAGGCCTGATGTTTTTGACTGGTTCTCCTTGCGAACGTCTAAATCTGTGGTCGCACTGGTCGGCATCTCTAGATGGTACGGTCCTTGGTACATCTAGATTACGCAGTATGTTCTTCAGCTTTGTAAGGAACAACATTGTTCTTTTATTGCAGCTCCGGTAGGTTATGATTCCATGTGGGTGCGTCTGTTGAGTTCCCGCAGCTCACGGTAAGCACGACTACAACGCGGTACAGGCACTTCCCATGATCATCCGTATACTGTTCCTGCAGATTCCTAATGGGCGCCATCTGTGAACTGAATCCGGCACTGACCGAGCAGGAATATCTCGCCACTGGCCTGTCTACCAATCATTGCTACAGTATTCTGGATGTTAGCGATGCTGGCGGAAACAGGTGCATAATTACATACTCGTACATGAAACTACAGACTTCTAGTGATGTGCACAATAAGGCAGAACTGAGTAGTTTCGTATCCGGCAGACTGCTTCGACTGCGGAATCCCTGGGGATACCAGGCCTGGACAGGTGACTGGAGCGATGGTTCGCCGCTGTGGACCGCCGCATTGCGCCAGCAGTTGCTGCCTCAGGGTGCGACCGACGGCCCGTTCTGGATTTCGCTGCCGGATCTTGTCAAGTGCGTGTGTCTCGCCGGTTAGAGGAGTGGTCCCATCAATAACTGTCGTGTTTTCGTAGGTACTTCAAAAGTGTCGATATTTCCAAGTACCGCGGTCACTGGTTGGAAGTTCGTGTACAAGGCATATTCCCAAAGTGTGCATTACACAATGTCTGGTCTGCTTGGATGCTTAGCGTAACTGAAACAACAGAAGTGGACTTGACATTGTACCAACAAGGCTACCGGTAAGTTTGACATGTATCTAATTTGCATCATCACGATGACTGAGGTGCAACCGTTTGACCGATTGTCTTTTGCATAGAGGGGCCTATCCAGAGATGAATCACCACCGTCTGGATCTTGCATTGTTGGTGTTTTCAGT
>JAQGAU010000316.1:0-31340 GCA_034698045.1 Paramacrobiotus richtersi
GTTATTTTAGACATGTGTGTTGCATTACACCGTTTGCCTTTCTCTGTTTAGTCGATGACAAATGCTTCGGATTTGTCCGTTGGCAGTTTTCTTTGATTATGGCGTTTACGTCACTGCTGGTTAGCCCGGCCATACCATACCCTTTGTTTTTTCTTATATGGTACCAGTATTGAACTTTTCCTGACCAAGGTAATGGACCGCGGCGCGTAGCGCCGCGGCCGTTGCTAGTCAAACTATATTAACCGGCGTATGTCCGTCTGTTTGGCAGGATCCTGCCTCCAGAACACTCTGATTGGTTGAACCGGTCTGCTTTTCAGATTTGTTGAACCACTTGAACCAAGCTTTTCCTTTCTGCACTTTTGCTCGCGGCGTTCTTCTTTCTCTGCTGCATCGTTTGTTTTTGTAAAATTACTTCGTAAGATTATCTGCCTTTTACTATAAGAAAGAAAACTTACATACATTGGGTTAGCACGAAAATTATGATAAATGTATCCAGACTGTTTGACTTTCATGCTTTCACTACCTGAGATATACATAATTAGGATGCGGTAGCATGTACGTTCATATATGACACTATGGACGATTTCAAACTTAAGTTGAGCTTTTACCCAGGGCTCCGCAGGCAAGATTAGTCTAAAAAATAAATTGTTTCAGAAGACTAAATGTTGGAGCAGTCGAATCAGAAATTGGCTCCTCTGCACCAGGAAGCAACCTTGTCCACAATTGTGACCAAGATGAGGAACTGCATGGTTTTGTCTGTTTATAATATGTTTATGCTGAAGAGAATTTTAGTTTTTTCTTATTCGACAGCATTTAATAACTTACTGAGGAGGCACATTGTCAGGTTCTGTCTGCATCCAAAATGCAGGATCTTGTCTTGCCGGTGCACAGTTGACGACTGCTGTCGCTATCGGGAAGTTTCGTATTACTTCCAGCCACGAATTTATCTCGCTGGAAGGCTTCAGTGAGATCAAGAAGTCGAGAGCTGCTTGTTTGTTAATTTGAGTGAGCTGTGCCGCTTGGCTTGTTCTTATTTTCCTACAAAACGGTTCGCCGTACAGAAAGAAATCGAAAGTGACATATCAGACTTACTTGAATGAAGCATCGTTTTGTTGGTTTTCACCCGTGTACTTCCGTGCGTTGTTTTCGGTTATAAGTCCTACCGTATCAGTCAGGCGCAAGCCTGCGTCTTGTTCACTGAAAATGGACTACTGCTACATTCTGGTTACTCCTACTAGTTCAGATCTTCCCGAAGCTTGCACAGAATATAGCGATCCGGAATCCCAATTTTTGTCGATGTCCATTAGCTCCGAGAGCATCAGCAAACACTACTTACAGCTTTGCTCAACGTTACCTTAATTGTAGACCAAAAAATGTCAGCAGGAACTGTTTGCTAACTCGTTCTTGGTTTGTGTGCAGTAACTGTCCTTCATCCTTGACCGCTATAATCCTAGCAATGTACCAGCGGCCACCCAGTCTATCCTTTCCATCTTTCTTTGCAAAAACCAATCCATCTATAAAACATCTTGTTTTAGCTGAATTCGTTACACGTGTAGACTGTCTAGTAAAGAGCAAATGTGGATCTGAAATTCCGAATCGAATTCGCAATCGACACAGTAGCACGGAGGCAAACTGAGCTTATTATGATTTCGAGAAAAACGAAATGAACTTCCGGCATTTACGGCGTGAGCGCCATCTCTTACCTTCTAAATTATTCTTAAGATCCAGGTCCGTTTCTACGCCACAGTCTATAGAAACAAAGAAGGCAGACATATCAAATTTTCTCTTACACTTTTTTTCGGAGTACTTGCCTTCGAGGACTTACTAGCTGACTTACTTAAACAAGTTTTAGCAGCGTAGATGCTCGCAGCAGTGATCGTGTTGGAAGCACTGACGGTGCTGGTCGCGCTGGCGGTGCAGGTCGCGCTGGCGGTGCTGGTCGCGCTGGCGGTGCTGGTCGCGCTGGCGGTGCTGGTCGCGCTGGTCGCGCTGGCGGTGCTGGTCGCGCTGGCGGTGCTGGCAGCGTTATTGATACTTGCATCGCTATTGGTGCTATGATTTTCGTAGTCGGAATCAAAGCCTTCGGCCCTTTGCCTCCTGGCCGCGATTCCTGTGTCCTCGAAGGCTGATGATGTAGACTCCGTCACCGAGAGTTTCCGCTTGTTAGCGGCCATATGTTGAGATAGCGAATGGATTGAATATTACAACAGCAAAGTCTATGTCAATTCTGATAAAAACAGAACAGTAAAACGTATTACAGAACCGAATCTTAGAAGTAGCACTCCTTATCGGAAATGGATAGGTAATGTAGGTGGTTGGTTGGTTGGTTGCTACGTACAGCGTAATTCATGTAAGACTGGCTCAAACAAGACAAAGCAATCCTCATATTATTAGATGTCTACATATTATGCATGCACGGCAGCAGTAATCGACGTAAAGAAATGCGTCATATGGCGTTGCTATCATTGCTATGGGCAGATTGGTTGCTCGTGGTGGAAAGCAAGAGCGGCTGGAGTCGCTAGCAAGTAAACATTTCTGTCCCAGAACTGAGAATACATTTAAGGCTATATTCCCCACCCAGCGTCATAACTATTACCGAAACGAAGATCGTCGCGTACCTGTAAGTACTACGCCAAGCAACATAATTGTTTTTAGTAGCAAGGACATCGATAAAAGCTGTCCAAAAATCCTTTTGTGCGCTCAACGGCCGGCAGTTAGGCAATAGTGACGAAACGTTTGAACACATTTATTCCTCAAATAATTCAGTCTCTTACCCAGACGTTTTGAAGGTTTCACCATAGATGCACATATAGATTTACGGTGATCGCTCTGAACCGTTTTCAGCCTTACTGTATGTTTCTGTAATATTAAAATAAATTTTATCATTTTTGAAATTTATTTTAAAATGTTAGAAACATACTTCCGGGCTAATCCTGTGTCAGCACATCGGTTCCATACCATCAGTTTTTGGTTAGTCTTGCAGGAGTCAGTTACAGTACGCTTTTTTACCGCATCTGACAGCCAGAAATACCAACCTAGAAGAGCATTATGAGACCGACAAGTGAATTCAATACGTCCTGTTGGCTAAATAACTGTGCCATAAAGAAATAATCCGCGGGCATCTTCATTACATACTTATCGGTTATCCAGTAAGCATAGTTTTGTAGAAATGTTAAGCTTATTGGCCGAGTATGGATAACGGATGCAAGCACTTGCAGTAAGCTGGAAGTTGCCATATGCTGCCTCTTTTACTAACGAAATCTCCCCTTTTCTATAGCAGGTCTCTGTCTTGGCGACACCGTGCTTCGTTTAGCTGTGGTCGCTTTATTGTTCTATACCGAAGTTGTGTTCCGCAAGGGACAGTGCTTCGCCCGGGGCTGTTCACCATTTACATTAGCGATGTACGAATCAACGCGACTTCGGATTACGATATAGACTGCTTTGCTGACGGCACGGTTGTCTATGCAACTGGTAAAACCAAGGAAGAAGCGGGTAGAAAGGTCAATAAAGCATTGCGACATGTTGGTCAGATTTACCAAGAAAACTTACTGAGCGTCAATCCAAAGAAATGCCAAGCCATGTATCTGCGTACCGAACGAAATGCACAACGCAGCCGACAGTTACCATCAACGGTGAAATTATGAAGATTGAGAAGTCTGTTCGGTACCTGGGGGTATAAATCGACAAACATCTCAAATGAACGGGACAGTTCAGACAGGTCCTCCGGAAGGGAAAATTTGGGATTGCCATGACTAACCGGGCAAAGAAAGGGCTGTGTTTATGACAACGCAAAGGTCTTTACCACGCTTGTTTTGATACACGTCTGGTGAAATGTTTATCAGTACGGTCCACAGCGTCTTTGCCTCAGCGTTATAAACTCGCCAATCTGCAACGTAAAGCACTGCGCGCTATCACCGACTACAAGCAGCCGGTTACACCGGAACTGTATCAGCATTTAGGAAGGGTGCTTATAGGTCATGGTACTACCAGTGGTACTGGTACTGGTACTGGTTCTGGTAGTGGTACTGGCAGTGGTACTGGTAGGGGTACTGGCAGTGATATTGGCTCTGGTACATACTGGTAATAGTACTGTATTCCCTCTGGTAAAGTAGTCAGTTTTGTATAGTGTGCCTAATGGCATGTGCAGGCCTCTTATTGAAACAGCGTGATGACGACACGTCCGTGATATCACAGACTGTTGTGTAGAATTCCGTGCGCCGACCAAAACCCACTCCAGAGGTTTTAAACTCTTCTTGTCACATTGTAATAGTATTTTGCAGTATTTCCGTTCTTAAAAATGCATTTTTGTCGATTCAGGAATTAAGTTGAATTCAACTGTAACGTCAGGAACGTGTCGTCATCACGCTGTTTCGATAAGAGGTCTGCACATGCCACTGGTCACACTATACAAAACTGACTACTTTACCAAAGGGAATACAGTATGTATTACGTCCCGCCAGGTGTTAAAAAACCTGCACGGCTGACTGTAATAACGAGTTTGCATTTTAGCAGATATTTTGTAAAGTCATGGAAGCAGGGCACTTACTGTGGTTGTGCTGAGCATACTTCGACTCTGGCTCTTCGATATTACATATTGCACATGTTTCACGGCTTACGGGATATTGCACCCTTCCGCACAATATTTATGCTGCAGGGGGAACCATATTAACCTGGGAGTAATCAAGGTTAGCAAACCAGGCCGCGGCAACGTTGGTCCTTGGATGCTAAAATCCGCCAAAATTTGAACACTTCGCTTTCGTTTCATGAAACTTCTATCGTGAGCAAATCAATCTTGCGTGAAAATAAACCTAAAAAATCGCAAAACGTGCTGAGAAGTGTGATGCTAACAAGACAGTGACGCAACATTTTAAACGCGAAAAATTTCGGCTCTTTTCTATAATCATAACTAATTATGTAAGTAAATAAAAAAGATAGCTTGCGTCTGGACGAGTCAGAGGAGCCGCAGAAGAAGATTCCGAAGATGGGAAGTTGCAATGTCGCCAGTGCTACCGCCCTTGTAGGTGAACAGAAATAGCACTTCTTGTGTTGACTATGGCATGGAGAACAATTCATGTCAACGCAGGCTGTTGCGCAGCAAATTCCATTACCGCCATACTTAAGGATAATCGAATGCCCAACTTTCGGGTTTCCTCCCTCGGCTCCTCGGACTCGTCCAGACCCAAACTAAATTTTTTAATTACTAACTTAATGAGTTTTAATTATAGAAAAACAGCCGAAATTTTTCGGCTTCAAAATGTCGTGCCACTGCCTTGTAAGCAAGTGCGGATTCACGACAGCTGAAGACTCACCATCACACGAAAGCGAAGCATTTAAATTTCGCAAGACTTTAACATTCGAGGATACCATTTCGAGGGCTGGTTTGGACTAAACATGATTTCCTACAGGTTAATATGGTTCCGCTGCAGCAGAAGCATTGTGTGGAAGGGTGCAATATCCCGTAAGCTGTGAAACATGTGCAACAGTATCGAAGAGCCAGAGTTGAAGTATGCTTGACACAAACACAATGAGTGCCCTGCTTCCATGACTTTACAAAATATCTGATAAAATGCATTACAGTCAGCCGTTCAGGTTTTTTAACACCAGGCGAGACGCAATACATACTATTACCAGTATGTATCAGAGCCAATACCACTACCAGTACCACCACCAGTACCACTGCCAGTACCACTACCAGTACCAGTACCGGTACCAGTACCAGTACCAATACCAGTACCACCACCAGTACCAGTACCAGAAGCAGTACCACTGGTGGTACCATGACCTATAAGCACTATGCCTAAATGCTGATGCAGCTCCGGTGTAACCGGAACCGGAACTGAACCTTTTCAAAACACCTGATCTGCTAAAATGCATGCTTGTCATTCCGGTAAACCGTTCAGGTGATTTAACACCTGGCGGGACGTAATACATATTATTACCACTATGTACCAGAACTAATACCAGTATCACTACCAGTACCAGTACCATTACCGTTACCAGTACCAGTACCAGTACCGGTGCCAGTACCAGTACCAGTACCAGTACCAGTACCAGTACCAGTACCACTGGTTGTACCATGAACTATAAGTACCCGTGTAGGCATTATGCCAATTTTCGACCGATGGCGGCAGGGAGATGCGGTGTGGCTGTTCAAACTGTGGACACAAAAGGTTTTCCCCATTCTAGCATACCTTCGTCTATGCCAGTCTGTGTCGTCTTCCCGTTGCTTAAACCCAAAAACGAGACAAACAACTCAAGATTAAGTTAGTCATTCACAAAGTTCGGACACAGCGTCTGGGGTCATAGTTGGCGTCACGGATAACACCGCGCACTACAATCTGAGACGACCAGCCGAAATTTACACAAAGGCGAAGAAGAAAATTGGTGAATGGGATCTGAAGGGCATTTCCGAACGCTCCAACCGCTGAATACGCCGAATGCTCCAAATCCAGCTGATTCCACAAAACTGCCATCTTGCGGCAAAAGATGTCCGCTCCTGCCGGGACAGCCGTTGTACAAAATATCGAGCCAACGCGTTGTACTGGGAAAGGATATTGTGTTACAATAATTATGTCAGTTAGGTTTGTTAGGCCCCTATCAGGTCCCTAATTAGGTCCCGAATATTTATAGAGATACAAATTGACACATAGAATTTTTGTAGTGCCTCTAGATCCAACACCTTCTGGGAGAACTTTTCACGGCCGAAAAGGTCACATAATAGTAAAAGTATGCTCATACGCAAAAAATCTCGAGAAATCGTCGGGGACTACGCCAGCACAGCGGCCGAAGCGGATTGGTAATATAAATACCTTACGCAATGACCATTGGATAGGTATCCGTGTCATCCAATCAGAAACTGATTATTGCAAGGGTGCACTTGCACTGATTATTCGCATAAGTCACGCGTACGAAAGCGGACATTTTGATATGCCATATCTTACAATTACAGTGCAAGATTAACCAGACCAAGAATTGACGATTTAAGCTAGCTTTTTGTTTTCGATAAAATAATTCTCCCTACTCTTGTCATTTTCTGTGTTCTTGTTCACGGTTTTTTTATAAACAGCGATATGATGCTGTGAATATGAAATGAGCTGATCTATCGCGGCAGAGCCCAACGGGAGAACGCAGTGTCTGTCGGAGGGAGTGACGGTCTGTTCCAGTATGGAATATAAATGGTCGTTCGCAAGGAAGAGTACGGATTCCTAGTCGACTTCAGATTCGGACCAGATCGGATATTCTGTTTGAAAGGCGTTCTTTGTCCGTTTATATTATGTCAAGATTGTTCTCTCGGCTACCGGCAAATACATGTAAAGACATAATCAACTTGTTCACTGTAGTTACTGAGTGTACAACTGGTGTGTGATTACGTGAAACATGCCAGTCATAATACATGCACTTTAAACAACTAAAGTAAGTCTCCATAGCAGTGGTCTGTGTAAGCACAGGAAAGGAGATGGAGGCAGAGTACAGGATAACGGAGCGTTAAGTAAATCGCAGAATTAAACTGAGTCTATGAAAAATTTTCGCTTGTGGTACTACTATGCAAGTCATGTTTGGCTTCTTCCTACTTCTCCTTCTTCAAGGTACAGTGGCTGCTAATCGACCGAAGCGGAGCGAAGGTCCTCTATAGTCAACGGCAAACAGATTTCGGTGTCTGCCCGCCATTCGGTCGGTCGGTCACTATTATTGTTTTTTAATTATTTATTAGTAATAACATATTATTTATTTAGTCAGTTTATTGCATATTTTATTTATTTAATTCATTTATTTATCTAAACGTACTAGGTAATCGCTTCTCCGCTGATGCTGGCGATGAAGACCGGAGCTGATAAAAGCGTAGGGCTGCTATTTAAATGTGAACAAACTTCCATTACCTAAATCTTGGAAAAGTTGGGGCCAAGTTACTCTTTAACCGTTTATTTTAAAAATTCTCAAAATATTTAAAAAAAATGCAGGCCAGTGGAGATTAGGTCTACATGCGGTTTTGGTTGCAGCTTTTTCATCCTGAAAATTTTAATTAAAAAAAAAACTGCGTAAAATCTTGCTTACCGGGTGCGGCAGTCTATATGGATCTCTTCGCGTTTTGCCACATACCAATATTACTCCTTAACCGCACATACAAAAAGTTTTCAAAAATCATACCAAATCGACCGCAGCACCGGTTAGTACGAGATTCACCTTGGTTGAAAGTTTTCAGTTTCGTGGTTTTAGTGTTCTGAAAACGTGTTTTGACTTGCTCATCCCTTGGCTCTTTTGAATTTGGTCATCGTATGTTCGAATCTGTTAATCCTAGTCTTAGTCGTACGTTCGAAACTCTCAATCCCACATCCTAGAAAAGTTGGGGCCAAATTACTCTTGAACCGCTAGCTTAAAAAATGACCAAAATAGTTTGAAAAATGCAGGACAGTGAAGATTAGGTACTAGGTGCTCAGCTACCGAGTGCTGCACGGTATTTGGACCTCTTTGCACTTTGACAAATCATAAGTCGTCTATATACTTTATACAGACAAACTCGCGAAAAAAGGAAATTAGATCGACGGCAACATTACTGAGCAGGACATAGAATTGATGTTTCAAGATTTTTGATTGCCTGCTTCCAGCAGGTCAAAAACGTGTTTTAAATTCATTGGCCGCGTGGCGTTTCGTTCTGGTCCTCATTTACATTCGAATCGGACATTGAACCTAGCAACCGAATTGTACAGCGAAGCTCCCATTCTTCCTACACCCGTATTTTTGGCCGTAAACTCGGTAGGAGGAGTATTAATAGTCTAATACCATCATTAACAACTAATTATATCAATTGCTGCTAATACCTGTAAGCTTATTTCGAGGAAATCAACACCTTTCAGACACATTACTAGAATTACAATAATAATTTCCACGATCATCAAATAGAAACGATGGTTGTTGCATAGGATGAAATTGCCTACAGAACAAGACCAAAACTAATTCAAAAACTTTTTATCTGACCGCGGAATCACCGCTCAGCTCGAGCGCCAATCCGTGAGCTACACCCGGTAGTAGTATAACCCTTCATGCGGTTGCCAAGTCGCATTAAAACAGTGTTTCGAAATTAGCCACTAACCGTTCGGTCCCACTTAACCAAAAAACTAGCGGCGAAGTAAAATAAACACCTGGATAAAAACATACCGTTACTTACAAAGGAAAACGCAGATCTAAGCTAGGCCAAACTACAGGTAAAACTGAAGTGGACTAGAAAGGTAGCAAAATGTTGTAGAACGATCAGAATACACAGAAACCAATGTAAAGTTAACAGATGGAACAAAAGAAAGTTTATTTAGCACACGCAACACTGCAACGAGTGCTCGGTATCCCTGGAAGAATTATCGTACGTCTGCGGCATACGCATATTTACTATTTCATAATACTATACTGCGATTTCTGCGTGTTCATGCAGTCCCTCTGCATGAGTTTCCCTTCATTGCGTATTATCAGTTCTGTTCTCGCCATCGAGCACTTTCTACACCTCGACGAACAAGCCATGTCTGTCGCTCACACTTTATACAACCAGCCTTTCTGCCACCACTAAAAGCGAAGAAGCTATTGGCGTTTATCTTGATCCTTAATATTTAGGCTGAGCAACAGCCTCGGCTGCTGTGATCCATCAGTGACAAGCGGATTTGTGGCTTTTGTTCACGACAGTGGCAGAAATCCTTGCGCCTAAAGTATGAGCGACAGAAACCGGTTTTCCGTCGAAGTGCTGTTCGGTTTGATTACGCTACCGTGACACTTTCTGTTGTGGAAATGTTCGCAAAATCATCGGCAATCAATGGTGTTGGATAAAACAATCTAGTGAATTACTGGTAAAAATGGCGTTGCTGGCTCTTCACCGCACTATTGTCAAAATGTTCCAAAATGCGCGATTTTGCTTTTTTTCTGATCTGTAATCAAGTACGACTTGTCCATCTGTTACGAAATCACCTGTGATAGCGAAAACTACTGTTACTTATGGAAGAAAAACAAAGTCAAGAAGGAGCTTCGCCAGTCTTTTTGTCTTATCGTTGACAGCAAAACTGCCATAGAGACACAGTCCCACACCGAATAAAGTTCACCAGATCATACAAATAAATAGCTGCAAACACCATCATAACTTGACATTATTCTGATCAAGAACAAGTAAGCAAACTTGCAGGAACAGTGTAAAAGCCGCACAGAGCTAGCTGCCTTGGGGAAAGGTGAAACCATGAATGGGCACGACGTTCCCGGAACGTAGAATGGAGCAACAAAATGTAAACGACGGGGTAACAATCTGCTTCTCCTTGGCCCACTTCAGATCATCGGCCCAGGGCATGGCGCCCGAGCAGCGCGTAATGGTCCGCTCCGAGTTGGTACAGAAGCCCAGCATATCCAGGGGCCAGTTGAGCCATCCGTTGGTGATGCAAAAGTAGGTTTCGTGTTGGGCGACGTGGTGGATGCGGTGGTATTTGCGCGGGAGGATCACGTGCTGGCCCTGCAGCGAGACCACCCAGGTGGGCAGGCCAATGCAGGTGTGCCACCACTTGTGAATCCGCAAACCACAAGAGTCATCTAACAAACTCTTTAAGGGAATTGCTAAGGCTTAGTATCGGTGAAATCACAACACCTGCGCATCTGTGGACACTGCACCAGCTTTAGCTATGATTTAGAACAGCCAGAACATCAATTCAAATTGTCCAGAAGTCCGTTTGTACGCGCAACCTCCGGTTGTTGTGCAAACAGCCGCGAAAGGTATAAGCACATTTTCTTTACAAATAACTATGCGTTTCATCCAAACGTCTTGAAGCGTGTTTTTTTCGCTATTTCTCAAGATGCATGGATAGATATCTCAATGCAACGGCTGCACTTGCAATGCACTCAGCTTTCCTGTCAGTTAGCGGATTTTATCACCCAATAAACTGTATTATTTCCATAAAAAGAAGTGCCGGACGTCCCGATTTCCAACTGAGCCCGAGCTGGTTAGAAACTAGAAACAAGAAAGCGCCTCTGCTATGGTAACTGTTAGAGTTGGACGCTAGCCAAATAAAACACGAACTAAGCAGCGAAGATTAGGGACAATATGAGCCACCAATGGACAATCACCAACGTATATCGGTACGTAATCTCCTGGACACTACAGTAACCGATGCACACCTTCCTACGCTGCATGATAGGCATGACACTTTCGCTGTGCGATTACACCTGCCTAGCTAGCACGGAATAATGCATTAGCTTTCATATAGAAAAACTGCCGCAAACTCCATTCACCGTGTCACAAATGGCACGCTAAATTAGAGTCAAACCCCTGACTTCCGTAATCTAAACAACTCGATCCTTCCGGCTACTCCCCACCTTTCTCCCAGTATCAAATTACCCGGTTCCCTGTCACGCCAGGAAGAACGCACCTAATCTACATCTTTCAGACGATCAGTGGCAACACAAGACGATCGCAAAAACGGTGCGCGTTGGATCGTTTCAAATGCGATTGGCGCTAGCAGCGGGAAACCATTCTGATACAATTAGATGCGATCCGTCGACGCTGGCTCTTCCGCAGCACGAACTGTCACATCGTGTTTCCCTGACTATTCTTCCCACCTTCTGATCAACTACCCGCGCACCGCTCGATAACGCAGGATATGTAACCAGCACATTCACGTCACAGAAACATATTACCACTCGTTGTGTGGAATTACGCTGATCTTGTGCCATATGTGCGTGGTTACAGCGTACCTTGACATTAATGTTGATTTGACTAAGCAGACTTCGAAGACGGAACGGCGTGTGTGGGTGTAGGTGGCGCGACGGCTGAATGGGGAACAATGACCGCAGGTGCTGTGAGTTTCCGTGCACCGGAGTGCACTTGCCTCGTAGCCGTTCCTGCCTACGTCCTTTCTCACCTGATGCCCAAACAAACCCAGGAAAAACATTTAGCAATGAAGTTGATAGGTATGATGGTCCGGAGTATCATGAAAATGGGGAAAAGGAGGCTTGATTATTAGGCAAAACTGGATCCATTGAGCGGGGTTAGTCGGCCCAAAGCAGTTAGAGCTCCCTGCGTAGTTCTTGGCGGTCGTCTCGAGGCATTAAGAGCCCCCTACAAGCTCCCGGGCGGTCGGCCTGAGGCGTTGAGAGCCCCCTGCGTCCTCCTCGGTGGTCCCACTGGCATGGGAGATTTGGCCATGGTCAGCCGCGCCACAGATGCTATATGCATGTCGGCGGCCGTTGACACATGGAGTTCGACAGCGTTCGCTGTTGAAGTTTCGGCTCTATGTTAAGCTGGTCGTACCGCAGCCGAACTTCTGTAAACATCGCCACAGTCCCTGTTTTCGTGTTAATACGTAGATTAAAATGATGTGAATGTGCTGTTGCACGTTTAACACGATTTCTGTGTTTCTCACTGGATCCCCTTAAAGTAAACGAAGGACTGGAATCTCGTTACCAAGCAGCATCTTTTTTTGTTCGCTGTTCATTTTTAATATAACGTAGTTCGAAATCTCACACCGTTGCTTGATGTTCGTATGTACGGTACATTCATGCACCAATGCTGTGACGTTCTTCAAGAGATGTATGAAAATCCCTACAATTTACAACGGCGCAATTCATGTAAATACCCATTTTCCGTCAACCACGGCTCCGACCATAGAATTGCCAAAGTTGTCGCCTTCAACCCGCAGCAAATAAAACCCCGCCACCTCGCGAACAACCCTCTTCCCCCGGTCCAGAGTCTCCCGCTCCGCTCCCTCTTCAAGGAGAATGCCGAAAAGATGGCACTCGCCACAGTGGGTGCCTTACTCTTCATCCCGTTTTGGTTCAGGTTTATCTTTCGCCTCATCATCGGCTACACCATCGGGGATGTCATGGCCTCCTTCCCCGCCCGCATCCCACAACAGGAAACTAGGAAACCCTGTAATCCGCCCAGGACGAGCTGTGGATTTCACAGCCGACCAAGGACACCAAGATCCCCGCCGCCGGTGGCGCATAGCATCATGAAACTGGGGGGACGGGTTGTCATGAAGAATTTTCTGGATATCCTGACCAATCGGTTGTTGAATGTGAAGAACCCACGACGTTTTTGCCGTTTCTGCACAGGCGGTTATAGCAGTGTTTGTTCTCGATTCCCAACACATCCCGGCATTTGTTCGCGTTCTCTCCGGGTTTGACATTCCCAATCATCTCCAACAGACCGCCTGAGATTAATATGAGTTAAGATGATCGAATTTGCCATTAATATGACATCTAACCCGTTTGAAGCGGATAAGCCGTTGTGGGAAATGTATGTCCGGACGGATCTCGGGCCGGATCAGTCGGGGATCCTCTTTTTTCGGTACCATCAGGCCATAACCGACGGCCAGACCATGGTGCTGGTTCTATGCCTTGACCTGTTGGATGGCGGACATCAGACGTACAACATATTAAACCGCGATTCGGCGGATTGACGTACACGCCCCACTTCTGCCAGGCGGTATTCATGGCCGAGTATGTGTTTTTCACGGATTCGATATCCGGGGGAACGGCGGATTTGAATTGCCTAAAGTATCCTGAGATGCAGCTGAGCGGACGGTATGAAGTGTTCTGGCCGGAACCGGTAAATCTCTCCGTGATGCAGCGACTGAAAGCCATCACCCGGACACGGTTCGATAACCCTTAGTTCACATGCAGCACTCGCAGCAACGTTGCGGATGTACTGCAAGATGCATATAGGATCAGTATTCCGGCGGATATATCACCTCGTGTTTCCTGGTGGATCTCCGGTCGACAAAAAGGGGAGACATTATCGGATATAACGTCAGGTAACCGGTTTGTTTGGGAATAGATCAACCTCCCGATGAGTCAGAGAGCAGGAATGGCGCAGTTCTGGACAGTCCCGGGCCAGATGCACTAACTGCGTTCATCTTACCTCTACGTGGCAGTGTGGCACTGGTTTCTTACTGAAGATCCGAAGATGGCGCTATCGTATCGGTCAACACTCTGGCCGATCCGGAGGGGCAGTTAATACTGCAACGATACACTTTATAGAGGACGCTTTCATGTGGTTACCGCCACCGTATGGAATGCGGATTCCCACAGCGATCAACATGATCACCTGCATCGACCTGGTTCAGTTGGTGGTGGTCGCGTATACCGGCGTGATCAAGGACGCTCACTGGATCGCCACGGATTTCCCGTTTAAGGTCATGGCAGCCGAACCGCCCCCGGGGGATGATGAACCGCGGGTGAAGACACCGATGGAACCAATGTCCAACAGTCCCATGCTTTTCAGTGGGCAACGGAGTCACAGGTAAACACGGAGATGATTGGGCAGGAAATGGATGTGCGGCGACGCAGTGCGGTGCCGCAGTTGAGTGGGCTGCCCAGGATGGGGGTGGGAGGGGCGATGCAGGTGCGACAGTCGTCGTTGCCGAGCGCGGGATGATACGGCTGGGATGGACCGGGCGGGCGGAGAATGTCGAAGGCCGGGGCGATGATGGCTGAGGGAGGCGAGACCGGCCAGAAAAACAATGTGAGCGTGATGGTTGGTTTGTGTCGCTGACAAGCTGAGTGCGATGTGTTTGCTGTTGGATATGCTCCGTTATCGATCGATATAATAGAGGACTTGCGCATTACACAAATTCTGACTTACAGTGAAGGTTTTTTACTGACAAAGTGCTTAAAAGCCGTATGTAAGTCTGTAAATGACGATATATGATCGTTGCAGTTGCGCGAAATGGTTTACATACATTTATGAATCTGCACATACAGACTACCGCACATTCTAAGGCAACCTCCACCTCAGAACGGTTTAACACATATAGCATCACGTATTAAGACAGCCGCCACGCAAGCGGGCTTAAAGAGAAAGATTTTTTCCGTATTTGTTTAATTTAAATTTATACCAGTCACATCCAACAATCACATTAAAATCCCGCAAAAAAAATAACAGGAAATACTCGCTGTTATTAACCGAATTACTTGGCTACCCAAGGCGCAGGCAACCCTGCAAAACCAGCGATAGCTGAAGTTCCCGATCTGTGAAGAAGGACGGTTGATCGTGATGTTGACGCTGTGTCCTGGACAATTTCGGTGATGTTCCTCTCTACGATAGAATGAAATTTCCGTTAGACGTTTTTTTGTCGGACGAGCACCAAAACCAGATTGACATATTTCGACAGTTGCGCAGCTTGACATGATTAATTTTAACAAGAAAATAAACAAGCTAACGAATCATTGATATTGTGTCATTTCTGTCTTCTGCTGGGTAGCAGCATATGGGATATCCCCGTAAAAAATAAAGCGCGAAAAAACTGCGCTCATTCGAAAATTTTCTGCAAATTTCATAGAATTGTTCCTTAAATATACAGCAAACTCCATAGTTGACAGTTTTAGTACGATATCATGCTTACGTTGGAAACCTAGAACGAGTGCGCCTTACCATATTTACTTTAGAGTATCCTGCCACGCATGATCAACAATCACGTTTCCGGGCTGAACCGCTGGCACGCATAGCATGCGAAAGAAACAACTTTCCACAATAGCGACGAGAGAACGAAGTTTGCTAAGTTGCCAGCACCGAGCAGGGTCCCCTGCTGAAACATCCGTTGGCACGAAGTTTCAGATGCCACAGACTTGGCTGGTGCTGGAACAGATTTTATTGAGTTTTTAGCTTCATTAAAAACTGGAGAAAAACTAGACCGGAACTTAGAATGTATTTCGGAATATTGGTTTCAAAAAGATCAGAGAACATTTGCTGCACGATTCTCCGAGGCTGATAAGCTGTAAGGCAACGCAGTTTTCTGATTGGCGCCAGTCACGCTCGATCTGAATTAAATGTTCAGCTGGCCAGTTAGAATTCTCGTTTACCCGCTATCTGTAAGTAAGTCAGCGGCGTTATAGGCATGACAGGGAACGCCCATCCCTGTCGTGTGTTTTCATCTACGCCCCTCACAGACACAGGCATTTACAGACAATTTGCTCAATTTCGATGTAAGTCAGAATACGCCATTGTCAGTCAGAATTTTTGTAATGCGCAATGACTATAATATGACTGTCAGTTGCATTTGCTGTGAAAGAATACAATTTTAGCAATTTTACGGAGCACATTTTATCAGCAGTGTAAGCGAAGGCACTCAGTGCTACAATAACATCATAATTTTTTCAAACTAATTCAGGACAGAAACAGGTTCAGTCAGCAAAAAAATACTGCAGGCATCGATTTATTTCCAAAACTCACTTAACTCAGCAACGCCCACCGATGCCAATTTGGCACCATAGCGCCATTTGTTTTTTCCGACTGTTAGAGCATATGAATGTTGCCTTTTGTGATTGAAGTATTGAATAGATGTACTGATAAGTAGTTTTAAAAAAACCATGCAGTTGTGAGAGCTTCAGTGTCTTTCCGAGAAAGCACCAAACTTGGCCAATTTGCAGCGTTCCGAGCTCCTCGAGGTCTTCGCTGTCCCGCTCTGCTATGCGCATTGATATAATTCCAAGATGAAATGCTCAGAATCTCGACATAGAGCTTTAGTATAAAACGCTTAATAATTACCCAAACAACCAAGCCATCAGAAGCTACAGTCATCAAAAAATTTTGATGTCATTTTGGCATCGGTGGGCATGCACAGGATAACTGATTTCTCGATTTATTTTTCTAATGCAACACCAAACAATTTAAAGCACCACAGCAAAGTACTGACCGACGCAGTTTTTTCTGGGCTATTTAATACACATGCTCAAGTGGTCATCAGATTGACCACTGGTCAGCCAGACCGATGACCCTTAGAAAATGCTGGGTCACCATTTCTTCTTGTCCATTATGTATATTGTTGCATTACTTACGGAGAAAACCCTATCCTGACCGTTAACTATTGTTTCTGGCTTTATTACATGTCTAATTTCAGCAATACCGATGTACCTTGCACAATATGTACCATATATGGCGCCATTACGCTGCTTTTTGGACCTTAGTCGACAACCATGACGGTCCAAGCGGTCATTCCATATAGGACTAGTTCCGTTAATGAGCAACACAGCAACTCTGGCCAGTTTTTTGATCATTTAAAGGAACCGAAAACCAGTTCGGAAGAAAATGCTTCCTATGGAGAAGATTTACTGCGTGACAAAGCACCCAGAATATATCCCTGTATTTCTGTCGTGACGATTTCTGAAGTCTACAAAGCGAAGACGACTTCCTATTTTGTTCTGCATTCTGGGATGGTCATCTGAACTTCCAGAAGTCAGGGAACTTGCTTTTGACCACAAGAAAGCCGGTTTTTTAAATGAGTTTCTTAATAAATTGAAAAATTATTTTTCCAACTGGCCACTGGTCATTTGGATGACCACCGGGTACATCCCAGTGGATAGCCCTTGCAAAACTGACCATAACCAGTGCTTGAAGGACTGACAAACTTTCATGGCAAATTTGCAAAAAAATAAAATTTAATGCGTTAAAATATCGATCATGCCCACCGATGCCAAAATGGCATTATGCTACCCCCGCTGACCTATGGTCAGAAAAAATCTAAGAAAATTACATTTTCTTAGCTAGATTTTTTGATCGGTAGATACCCGTTTTTAGCTCATAAGTCGCACTCCTTCTGGTACCAGGCGCTGATGGTAATATAGATTAACAATGGGACGCACATGCCAGCGTCAAGATGCGTGATAATTTCCGCATATGCGACAAATGTACGAATACAATTTGAATGTAGTGACCCTAGCCATGGCTTTTATTGTTATTTCGGCTTTTGCGAATAAAAAACATTATTCTGAAAAAAATATATTTAAAAGTACAATCTGTAACTTGTGCAATGTAACTCGTAAGCTAAATTCTGGCTTGTTACGTTCCACTGAACACCGCAAACTGGCAAAGCTGGTAATAATCAAAGAAGATCAGAGCTCAGTGGTTATACAAACGTCTTCATCATCGGAAAGTAAAGGTCACGCCAGGTGTCAAGCACTAAATGTTCAGCTTTAGAGCACTTTAGACCACATGTTCAGAAGTCGTTACAGGTTCAGGATCGACCTTTAAACTTGCGCACAGGGGTAAGCTGCGAACAGGCACTAATGCGGTATTCCAAGATCCCCACGAGATCGCGATGGTGGACAACAAACATACATAAGCCATTTCATCTCAGCGCTTCTAGGAACTCCACAAAGACTACGGCTGTTTAGACCGCCTCTACGCTGTCGTCAAGCCTGGAAATGCTCCTACTGTATTGCTGCAGTGCACCACCTCCCGCAAAACCTTCTCCAAATGACACTGAAACAGCCATACTCGCGCGCGAACATGGATTGGAAATATCCGCCATTAAACCGGTTCAGAAGACCAGAATGAGCAAGTCAGCGAGGAACTCCGAATGTATCTCACCAAGCTGTAACTGACCAATCACGAACAAGGAGAGTACGAGACGTTGTTCCAGTAGACTTTGCTTGCGAAGGAGCTGTACTTCTATGAACGGCGGGCAACAGCAGCAAAGGACTGACTCGAAAAAGTTAGCAATGCGGAAGACATTCTCTGAATGTGCGCAAAATGGAAAGTGGAGATTCGACACATGTTGAGACAGTTGAGTGAGGCACAAAAAAGCGCGGAGGATTGTTATCAGACACTGGACCAAATCTTCCAACAGCAGAGTGATATCTTGATCCAGCTTGACCTTCACACGGCCAACTTATCCAAAGAAACTGAATGACTGTAGAATTATTCAGAATGCAAGTTTCCTGCCGATCAGAAAAAGTGCCCGATTCTTACGGGACATCGGCGAATGAATGTGGAAGGCTTTGCGGAGATGACTGGTGTGGAGATGGAGAAGATGAACAAGCAGATGCAGCTGATCAAAGCGGATCTCTCGCGTTTAGAATTTTAGTGGAGCAAACCCATACTGACTGCTCAGTGCTGCATACTTTCTGCGTTTTTTCACTTCGGCTGCTGCTGCCGCTGCGTCGGCCCTACTGATGTGCCCGCAACGTATGTTGGAGCCACCGTAACCACTCAGTTGTGAGAAAGAACGGTAAAACATTAGTTATCTGATTTATCTCGATTACATACTGGTTTCAAGAATGGGGTACTATCTCGCTGATGAGTGTCGGGGTGAGCACCTCCGCCTGCGGTCGGATGGACAAGCAAGAAATAACAATCTGCGTGGAACGGGGTCGAATTCTGTAAACGCATATAGGGCATCCTCATACCGCTCTTAGCCCTTGACCAGCAGGATCGGCGAAGATCTGCACGGTGACCTCTTCGTTCCCGGCCAACGTCAATCGATCAGCGGCCACCGTACAAACGCCCCTTCGAAATAACGGGATATTATGCTTCCGGATAATCACAATCTTGAATGTAAACGTCGTTTGGAAGGTGTTCTACTGGTCGGAGCGGAGGAGGAGTTGTAAAATTATACTCCCGAACGGCGGGAGCATCCACGGGAAGTGCTGCACCGGTCGGCACCGTTCACTGAACGCTTTGACTTCCCCGTGCCCTGGAGAGATCAGAAAGTATCCGTGGGTGTGGCCACTTTATTGTCCCTAACGGCGTAAGGGCCCTCCCGCTGCATGGCGGAGCCGGCACGACGGATCTCGATGGTTTTTGGCGATCTTGGTCCGGTCGGGTTTCATTCCTGTACCCAGTTTACAGCCGCGGTTCTCCACGCTGCCATCGTCCTTCCCGCCCGATGAACCCGGTCCGGATTAGAGGCGTCCTCTTTGACGGTCTGTCGGGAGGTCTGGGTAGACGGGGTGACGGAGACGATTATTGGGACGGACGGGAGTTCGTTCGGGAGGGCGACAAACTGAAACGGAAGAGTGAATTGGTCCACGATGAGTGGAAAGGTTAACGGTCGCTGGGGGACGGTGTAGATGGTCGGTTTAGGAATCTCCAGTCGGGCCTCGGTGATCTTGTTGATTTTTTCAAATAACGGTAGATTCCGCCACGGATCCCACGAAGTACCAAAGTTGATCAGTTGATCCTTGAGAATAGTGTTTTTCCACATTAGCACGTGGTACTTTGACCCCGAAACTCCGTCTCCGCCGGTAGCGGGACTTAACCCGCTCAGTAACCGCTATCTCACGTTCGGCGCGTTTCGCACGGTCCTTCGGTTTGGTCTTCAAGTTGCGGGATTTGGTGTTGCGCTTCTTCCCCGGGACGGACTGACCGTCCTTGGAGGCGTCACTGCGCTGGTGTCGACGGAGGCTCTCTACCTTCCCTGCGGCGGCCCAATTGGTCACGATGGTGATGTAGTTTTTTAGAGTGGCGAAAAAGGCCCTGTTGGCTTTGTATGCGTCCGAGTGGGAGATTATAGAGGGTTGATCTTCCGCGTGACCTTTAGGTAGCATACTCCAGGAAACCCGGGCAGAACGCTCCGCGGCACCTTCATAATCCCGGTCTTTGGGGACTGGGCCAGGTTAACCTAGGAATAGTTGCTGGTGCTTAAATAATCTTCAAAACATTTACCTAGAAAAGATTTGTGTCTGGAATTATCCGAAATAATAAGACCAATTATTTCCGTTATTATTAAAAATTATGAAAATAATTAAAAATGACTAACAAAATTAATTATTAAGTAATTAATTGATATTAAAAATAATTATCTAATAATTATTAATAACATTAATTAGTACTTAAGTTACATTTATAATAGGTCGAATGGTGCAGAAACGGTGATTAATATCACTAGAGCCGTAAGATGTGGACTTACTGTAAGTACCTTTCAGTTTCAGTACCGAATGTTTCGCCGTTAGTCCGCGGCTATTCGATTTGACGGCGCTACCCTGATTGACTGTTTCTGCGTTGGACTTACTGGCCATAGACTTCACCGACATGTCCTCCGTGATCCGATATGACCCCGCACATTTTTGCAGTGGCTTAGCCGTCAAGCCAACGGCTTCAGGGGTCACTTCCGGTATGGGCAGTACCGCCAGGTTGGCCTCCACGGCTGCGTCATGCTCCTATCAGTCAGAACATTGTAAAGCATGACCGCGTTCAAATCTGTATAAATCAGCTTTCTGAATCCAACATTAATTTTACCTTTTGCATCACCATCATCTTCGGATACCGCGCAACAGTATCATCCATCCGTTCCGGCGACCCGCGGATGCACCACCTGAGGATTCAGCCGAGAGGATGCACCAAGCCACCTCGGTTGGTTCGTCGGGCAGCGAGTGCTTGTAGCGGAAGGTTTTGGACTGGAAGAACAGATCGCGATCCGACCGGTCCCGGGTGATACCCGGATCCACTCCCAGGGGTTTGTGCAGAGGTGGCGCTTTTCGCGTTCCCGGCCTGGATTTGGGTGGAGTCTGCATGCCCAGTTCGGCCTGGCACTGCTAGGCGGAGGTGGTGAGGTTCGTGATAAACATGACCTTATGGTGGAAGGGGTCTTCCAGGGCAGACGGGATCCGCTGGTCCAGCGAGAGTACTGGAATGCAGTAGTATCTGGACAGGTATTTGGCCAATGTGGACTTGCCACAAGCCGGCGGGCCATGAATGAGGAAGGTCATGCCCTTTTTGATCTGTTCCTTCCGGGCGTTGAGAGTATCACTATTCCCACGGTATTTATGTAATGCAGTGTCCAGTGGCGTTCTGATGACTTGCCGGTACATCTCAGTCTTTGCTGAAAACATAACCGCTGACTCTCTGCATTATTCGCAAATCTCGATTAAATGGATGTTCAATCATTGATGCTGTGTGAAATCCTTCTTGGCTCCTCTTGGACAGAGGACAGCAAAGTCCTTAACAGCAAAGCTGAGCAGCAGAATATCGTGCGCCATATTCCCTGCTAGCGGATTCAGCAGATAAAACTGCGCAAAAAAAGGTGATTAGGGTTTCTTCCTCAAATCAAAGACGGACGGCAAATTTGAAGAGAAACATACGCAGACGATCGCAGTTTCTGTGCGTCTAAATGTGCGATGTTTTTTTCAACGTTACGACAGTCGGCCGCAGCATAGATCAACGCAAGTATGTTCAGAGTCTGTAAATTGGAAACTGGAAATGCTGTATGTCACGAAAATTGATATGATGACTGAAATGCGCACTTGCACGAGTTCCTGGAGTGCTGTAATGCTGTGATAAAAGATTCGATTGCTGCAGTTATTTCCCAATAAGCCACTGTTCCATGATCGGAAATCGAATTTGTGGCCATGCGTCAACAAGTCAGATAACCTTAATTTAGTCGTACTATGAATAAATTTAATGCTCGATTTTTAGCGTGCAAGTGTATGCGAAGCTTACGGAGACAAATGGCATGAAAACATTCACGTGAGGTTTCTGTGGGCTCGTTAGCTGGAGCGCATTTTTACAAGTGTTGCTAAGGAATGACAACGAGTTCGAAAAGTTGCTCGAATACAGAGGTTTGCCCTTTCACGTATGCCCTTTCACCTGCACCTATCGTAAACAAAAGTGAATTGCTTTGGTTGCTATGATTACGTTCCAGGTATAGCGGGCTCGTATCATTTTGCGTAGATTTAACCGTTGACAGACCATATTAATGAGAGCGTGGTGAAAGGCAGTTACAGGGTTTCTTGTTGGGGTCTTCGTGTTTTTATGCGATTTTATCACCTTGGTATTTGTGTAATGGCTTCTTGAAGTTACTTATTTGCAATTCTGTTATCCAGGAAAAGTACTCCTTGTTCTCGAAAAATCTGTTTCAAGACTCTGTCAGTTTCGAAATTGACTGTATGTACTTGTTACGCTAATATGTTTTTCCGATGTGTTTTTGCATTTGTTTAAAAGATTATCCATCTTTATCCTGGATCCTGGCCTTGACATTCTCCTGGTTTTTTCGTGACACACTTCCGTTTACCGTAACCCGTTTAGCAGTAAGTTAACATGTTAGTTGAGTGCACTCGCTGTTGGCGGGCATCATAGCCCGATGATCCAATGATGCAGTTATGCATACGTTTAAGACATCGCCAGCAGCCGAAACAGCGTTCGGGTAGAAAATTAGTTCTGCTTGTTGGCTCATAGTCTGCGCAGAATGTCTCCTTTGAAATACATCCAGCACTACATTTCAGGCTGCTTCTCATACTTTCGCGAATGCAGTATCGTGGGTATTGTGCTTGTTAGCTTACTGGTTACGAGTCTAACCGTGTCCAGAAATAGGACAAAGTAGTTTTGAATACGTGGTTATTTACGTCTTGTGTGTTTTAGATTGTCATCCCACTTCCCTTGGAAAGTTGGCCTACGTTAACCTCTCTCCCAACGGGTTCCCTATTCCTCCTCATCTTCTCACACAGCTTTCAGTGCGAAACTGTCTGCTATCAATCGTGGGCAGACGTAGTCGACGCTGTGTGGTCGTGTGACTAAGAACGTGAGCCCGGGCATCGAGTCTGCGATTCTTCCTGTCCTTAATCACCGAAGGCGGTAAGTTGGTCTACTTATTTGTGTGTACACCTGCTCTGTCGGTTGCCCCCGCGGCGGCAGTGCATTTTGTTTTGCTTGTGTCTTTTTAGCTTGTTTGCTCATTCAATTTTTGACATCTTGCTTGTTATTAATGGAACAATTTTTGTTAATTTCCTTTTGTTTATGCATATTCCCATTAATAATCTAGATAAAGGGAAGTGTTCGAAATTAGCTTGGTAATTACAGCATGGGTTTACAAGTTGTTACTGTAGCCGTTCGCTCAATTCGTTCACAGAGTCGCGTGTACGAGCAAACTAACCGTATGTGCGTACGGTAGTACGTGTGTGGGTTAGGTGTAAGTGTACGGTAGGGCACTTTTGCGCCCGAATTGAGCGAACGGCTACAGTACTTGGCTTGTGTTTACGGACTTGCTGGGAAACTTTTTGTGATTTTATCTGGACGTGTGTGGCTGCCGTGCGCGGCTGTCGGGTGAACAGGCAGAACAGCCGAGCAGCAGGCGCTGCGTTGACTCATGCGTGGATTGCGGCCGGCCGTATGTGATATGACAGCTACCGTGCGGATACTGGAGAATGTCTGTTATTGCCATTAGTATTCTGTTCTAGATTAGTTTTAATGCATACAGTAATACGTTCCCAATCCCGTTATCCGTGTTTAACCATTTTGTTGTAGGATACCATGGGAGGTGAGCCGAGTCCAATCCAGTTTGAACTGCATCGCTCCGACCGTTTCGCTCTGGACGAGTGCCCACGGCACGGTCGGCCGCAGTGTCCTGTGTGGACGTTTTGGGACTCCAATGGTCGGGGTGGCTTGTGGTCGAGCTTGGATAGGCCTCGTAAGTCGGGATATCGCCATCCTAACGCGGTCGTCGGCCGCCGGCGCAAGACCGTGAACGGCGAGCAAATATTTTACTCGGTCCGGAGTGGAGGCCGAATTCGGGATATTCGGAGCGATATCAACTACTGTGCCCGAAGGACATCGCCGTTATCTACCCGCACCGTGGTTATTCATGTCGGGACGAATAACATACAAGACATCAAACGCCCCAATCACATCTCTAATCTAGATTATGAAGAAATCGCGCGCCCTGTAGTCCAGGAAATGAAAGATCTGCTAAAAGCAGCCGTTCACCATGGCTTCAAATGGACCGCCGTCTGCTCCATCCCCTACATCCACGAAGACACCCGGCCGCGTGCCCGTAAAGGATTCCGGCGCGACGCTAAGTTTTATAAAAACGTCATCTCTGAAGTGAATGCCGGCATCAGGAAGCTGTGCGACGGGTACTCACGGAAAATGGGCGTCCGATTCTTGGACCTGGAGGAATTCTCCGTAAACTGCGTAGATATGAAACCCGATGGAATTCACTTCCGCGATTGCAAGCGGCTCATGGAATATGTCTTTCAGATTGCACGTAAGTAAACGGAAATCGACCGCGATTGAGATCCTACGCTACATCCTTCGTCCTACGCTGTAACTTATTATTCTGTAATTTTAGGTACCATGATCCGAAGTAAGGGACTACGCGCCAAGCACCGGCTGAAGCAGAGAGCGGCTACAAAAAACTCCGGAAGCCAGGACCAACCGCAACGCGCGACGTAAAGGTACACAGACTCGTACGGTAGCATTAACTCACCAGCGCAAGATACCAGAAGGAATGCGAATACAGAGTGGAAAACCGGCCTAATACCGATCAAAAAAAACATTTTTCGAAAATTTTTCTGACCATTTTCAGCGAGGGAATCATCATTGATCCTTTTTAGCATCAGCGGGCATAGTCCCTGTTTACAGCAGAAAAGCTGTTAAATTTATAGCTGAAGCTTTTTGCTGTTAAAGAGCAAGATCTTTAGAGTCAGACTCTCTATGGTCAGATTTGATATGGCTTGTCACGCAGATGAATTTGGTGGGCATTCGAACCGCCACTGGCCAGTTGTAAAAAATCCAAGATCAGAAACTAATTAATATCTGAAAAATCTTGATGAAAAACTCCCGAAAAACTATACTCGCTGAACGGGCTTCTCGTCTAGCCAAATTGGCACAGTGGGCGTTGGTGGGAAATAAAGTTTGTTTCTTAAATATCCATTCATACTGACAACGCGGTTACCTATGTTTTGTTTCGTAGAGACGACGAAGAAGAAGGCCGTTGATAAGCAGCTACAGAAGAAAAAGAAGAAGCACAGCGAAAACCACATAGAACCATTCAGCCTAGCCGTATGTTCAGCTCCAGTATCCGCTCTGTGACTTACTAATAAAAATGTAGCGTTCATTTGGCCGTGGCGTATCGATGTGGTTGTTTGGCCTTCAGCATTCGCCTTTCTGAAATAGTCATTCTTTATTTGGTGCGTTTTTCTTGTACTAAATAGTTCTGTTCCTACTTACATTTATTTATGCATTTCAAAGTGAATTGTCACATGTTTGTAGCAAATCCGTTGTTTGCTTCAGAACTCTCACGTTTTCGTTTGTCGGCATCGGGTGTAGACTCTGTGGTAGTGCCCGCCTTTTGCAGTCCGCGATGTTTCCTGTTTCGCTTTAGTTGCCTTTTTTTATGTCCGTTTCGAAAGATTACAATTATTTTGTAATAAAGTATGTGGTGGATTTACTTATGGAATCGTAACAAGAGCTGGATCGAAGTGATTACAGTCATCGGTGGCATACACCCATCGGTGCCATAGCGGTGGCATACTGTCATTGGTTACAAACGTATTCACTAGAACCTGCAGATCTTGCACTCATCCGGTTTAAATACCAGCGCCCGCAACCACAAGACACTAGTGGCATCGACATTAACACCGGGTAAGCTATGCGACTTGATCGCAGACAACCGCATGCCGGACCTGCAATGCTATCATTCTACTAGAGCTAAAACAAAGCAGGTCAGGGTATAAAACATGGCAATGGCAATTGCCACTGGCAACGCCATCGGGCATTTCTGGCATCAAGAAACGCATTTCTGGCAATTCCAGTGCCAGTCATGGTTTTAGCACTGGCAATGCCAGTGCAAAAACCTGGCATTACCCCAATAAAACCTGGCACTGCCATTTTAACCCGTTATTTTAGCATCCTAAACTTGTTTGTACGAATAGAGACAGATTTGTCAGTGAAGAACACAAACCCTTGACCGATAACGTGGTCAACACCGGGTCAAAAGGCCAGATGCTTATACTTGACCCCATTCAGTTTCAAGGTTGACATCCAGCGTAATTAGTACAAGCATCGGCCGCGGCGCTACGCGCCGCGCTCCGTTGCAGTTGTTTTGCAAACTCAACAGTTTATCTGAGTTCTGGACAAAACCGCACTGATTGCAGAGGAACCTCCGGTGCTTATAAAAATCACTGTATAGTACTAGGCCGTTAGGCGCTGACATTCTAAGTAACTGCTGGACCTCAGTAACACCTCGTCTGCTGCGCACTGGCGGCGGCGCTGCGCTCAGCCGCCGATGCTCGCGACTCGCAAGTTCTCTTCTACTTCAGAATACTTTGCGGCGGCAAAATAACTGTAGCACGTGCGTTGTTACAGAGCATATGTAAATCTGTACTCAGACGCACTGCGGTCGTGGTGCTAGTGCGAGTAATAAAAGAACAAGGTGTCTTGCCGCTGAACTACCGGGACAATCTGAACAACAGTATTCAGTTTAATCCGAGTTACTGTGGAAAAGTATCCGGCAGACGAAGCAAGAGAACAGAAGGGACAACCAATTCAAAGGTAATTTCAGTACGAGGACTTCGACCTGCTCTGCCCCGCTTTTGTACTGGGGCTCTGCAATGCTCCACTCGGCTAAGCTGCACAAAAAATGCGCACACAGCATAAGCAGTGAGTCATTACACGGAGTGGAGCACATTGCAGAGCCCCAGTATAAAAGCGGGGCAGAGCAGGTCGAAGTCCTCGTATTAACAAAGGTTCTCCAGAATTTTGCAGCTAAGGGTTTCAGAACTCTTGGAAGCTACTGTTCCAGGGACAATACAGTGGAGCCTAGTCACAATTTCATCGCGTTCTATATGCGAGCCACCCGGCCGACACATCTCGCATTTGGCTGGATTAAGCTCGACCTAGCCCGACAGCCGTTCCTTCTTTTATAATGGACAGAGGAGCTGCAATAATTGTTCCACCGTTCCCGCTAGTGCCCCGTCGTCCAAAAACTACGCTCCCAGTTCCAAGTCGAGATTGCTCATCATGGAGTGCGACGCGAGACAATACAAAAATGGGCCCAATGAATCGCCCTGCTGAATTCCGGTGAACGACAGCAGCTGGTGCTTTCCGGTTCCACAGGCGAGAATGGAAGGAGTCGCATAAGCACTCCAAACGAAATGATGAAGATCCGGGACAAGTTCATTTACCTTCTGCAGCATTATCTGTACATTACGTCGTACAGTGTTGAAAGCGTTTCGAAAATCAACTTTGAAAAACACCCGAGGACCAGCATGCATCGCATCCAGTTATGCTCGCGCCGAACGTACCACAGCTTCTGCGCCACCGCTAACACCACATCCAACTTGCACAGGACAATAGAGCTGATCCGCTTGGGGTCTGCATTTAGCAGCGGCTGTCTTGGCTGGCTTCCGTCTGTATACCATCCCCACAGCGATAGGGCGGACACCTCCATCTTTCTTGTTGAGCGCAATTAGATTTGCTCCAAATAATAGTGGTCGATGCTCTATTGGAACCTTTGCTGACAAAAGATTACGCGACGTTGGTCATGACTTTCGCTCTGGCAGCGCTCATGGACTCTCGTATGCGGGCGGGTGCCAGCACAACAACAACTGCAAAGCATTATACAAACCGCTGAAACTGTCCCCTAGAGTCTTTGCTCCTACATTCATCATTTCACACGTTTTTCCATTGAAAGACCTACTTCTACTCGTAACTAGAATCTAACCTTTGTCATTCACGCTTACTTACTTCTGGATTATTTTGCAATCGAGTCCAGCCGCATGTTGACATCGGTGCCTCTGTGCAGTGTGAACTGGAACTAGGTGTAGTTGATGTTGGTAAGCCGGATCATCAGACTGTTGGTCCGTATCATGCGAGCGTTATCCATATACCATCGTAGACCACACCGAAATTTGTCCAGTTATACTGGCTGGCCATGTCCAGCATGTCGGACCATTGGGTAAATATACAGTATGCACAGCGGATGACGTTCCGACATTGCTTTAGCATAAACCAAAAATTAAAAACGAGATGGTACGGTCGCGTACGTGGAAACAAGTATTAGTAAAACTTCTTGAAACGTTTTTCGACTTTTCTGACCCGAAAATGAACTGGCAAAAGTTTATTCCGGGGTTTAAAAAGTTACTTGATTATTGATGAACCGACAAGAACAGAAGGTGTATCGACTGGAAGCGAAAAACATGGATCTCGAAAGCCAGCTAGATATCCTGAAAGCTGCCGCCCCACCTGTCGCAGTTGCCGCCCCACCGAGTATCAGCATGGAGCCTAATATCGCGAATAAATTGAACTCCACCATGGAAGAAATGTGCGATCATATCTATCGTCTGGAATGTATTGAGGAATTAGAGTATGACATGCGCGATGACTGTGTGAGGTAAAAAGCTGTGAAAGAAGAAGTGAAGCACTGGGGTCGATACGACGACTCCAAGGCCTGTAGAGCCGTCAAGATGGTGCCTCCCTGTTTTACACCCCCAAAAACGTCCCATGCAAGCAGCGAGTCCGTAGGATTGAAAGACGTACCCCAAGTTAAGATTATGGCCCCTTCGTACGCGACCGTGACGAAAAAGGCACCTAAAGGGATTCGTGGTTCCCGGGCAATGGAAGAAGAACCCCGAAATAAGCTGGTACGTACATTGCAGGCTACCTACAAACCATATGCAGATTTCTGTGTAAGCGGAATCCCCCGCGTGGAAAATTCAAATTTTAAGAGCATTAAGGAATACAACGAGCATATTGAAAAGCAACTGAATAGTGAAGGAGTAGACAACAGATTTGTCAGCGTCTACGTTCCTGCCCGTGGCGATCGACAAACGTCAACCTTCGCAAGAATTGGGACTTTTAAAGATATGACGGCAAAGCTGATGCAGCCAAAGATTTGGCCATCTACGTAATGTGTTTGTGAGAAAATGGTTTTACTGATTTGATTGTTCGTATTGCTCTGTGGTCTCGCGATGATTTGGCAATTAGCAGAAGCGCAGTAGTTCATCTAGCGAACGCAGTGTTGTTATTTGTGTGACAGTATTCTGTCGTCTACAAGCTTCGATAAGGGATTTTCCCTTGTGCTCTGCAGACGTAAAACATTAAACCTAAACCTTCATACCATCTACTGTACGTCGGTATTGGGTACGCCACCTCGCACTATGGCGCTTTCGAATGATAAGAATAGCATTGGTACTTTTGTTTTCGGTTTTTAGTAATGAGTTTTAAATGCAATAGCCGTCGCTAGCGGCAACGGTGGTATGTAATTTTGCCAATAAAGAGTAGTTGTTGTATTTACTGTTCCCCGCCAGATACACTGCTTTCAAAACTCAATTAGTAATTCCTATTTAGTTCATTGAGTTTTCGTGCGGGAGCAGCGAAAGCGGAAACCAAAAAAGTAGGGAAATGCGAAGAAAAAGTCGCCAGTACCGGTACGCTGACGGTTCGAGACATTCGGAGTATGCATCAAGCAGCGTTGTTCTTGAAACGAATCGGACGCTGCCTCAATACAGTTTTACAAGACCCGAGAGGTTATTCGTATTTCTTTCACCATACCAGTATTTTAATACAGAGGGAAAATGCTCTCTAATAATAATGCTAATAATAAGAGTTTATTGTCTTCCTGGAACGGGGCATTGCCCCCTCTTTAATTTGGCATTTGACAAAAAAAGCAGCAACGGAAAAACAACAAATTTCATCTCATGCAATATGATCAAAAGACCGCTGGCCAACGAAGCTAGGGATACAAAACATAAAAGGTCACACCATCCATTAGAACAGCGGTACATGAAATGCATAACACAGAACCTCTTAAAGATCAGAAAATCCCAAATCGATCAATGTTACGAACATCCATCCATTTAACGGTTTCCAGCGCATGCTTGAAGGCGCTCGTCGAGTTGTACGCTTCACGTGGAAAAACCAGTTCGTTCCAGATTTTCTCCAGATGACTTTCGTGGACGCTTTCGAATTCTTGGCCATTCCACGTAGTGGAAATCGGTGCGATAGGATAAGGGTGATTCTTCATTCGCTCTTGCAATCTGGTGTAACCTGAAATACATTCAAACGCAGCGGAACGACTCGACAGGGGCTCGATTACACGGTCGTGCTCTGTATTTATTGTACATTCAGGGATGACGACTAAATGTTGCTGTCTGTGGTACTGGTATTTTTCATAAAGCCTGATACATTAGAGCTGTTGATTGTTGAGCAGACTTCTAATGAGGCCTATTGCAAATCTGAACAAGGATAAGCAAAGAAGGTAATGCACAACCTGAGACAACTGCTGCGAGAGTGCTAACGTTGACACCAAAGTCGGATTCTTACAAAACTCATACAACTCTGCAGAAAAACAACGTATGATATCGTGTTCATAGAAGGTAAAACAGATCTTGGCTCGAAGAACCTCCAGTTAGAATTGGCACAGTACTGCAAAATGCAAAGTACAAGCTGCCGCGCACAAGAAAGGTGATCGAAATAGGCGATCTTTTACCGTTCCACAATCTAGCTCTGGTGGATTTTGACATCACAGTTTCTTTCTTCTGCAGCATCGCAACAACAACAGGAGGCAGTAATAATAGAAGAAAAATAACTGCACTGGCACTGTTACTTTTGGTATCAGACATGAAGCGATTGGTTTAGAAGGTGGACCTGAGTGTAACTACGCTGGTGTTAAAAATAACCGTTGCTGTACAGTGATAATTTTATTTCTCTGGTTTACCATATTCTCAACGTACCTCTAGCTTGTCCGTTGTGACGTACTACAATACTGTTGATATTATACTGACATTGTATGTCTCGCTATTAGCCAAAGGTTATGCAACCATGATTGTGTACTAGCAACTGCTACATGTTGTGTTCCGTAGTAACGGTTATGAATAAAGGTTAGTTGCATCTT
>JAQGAU010000317.1:0-31305 GCA_034698045.1 Paramacrobiotus richtersi
TCTGGTTCGTTCGTAATCATAGGGGCACACATACACATGCACATACCATCATACAGGTAGAACTCATAGTTGTGACATTACCTGTAGTCGCGAATCGGAACGGCCAGCTGAATTTTTCCAATCCTGCTTTTCGTTCCAGTACGACGTTCGATTAATCTGCGTTCCTTCGCTAAATTACTCTATGGCTTTTACTGACCTTTCCCGTGGCCCACAACAAGCAGCCAAATTTCTAAGAGGATATTAAATCTTCAATGCTTTCGTTATACAGCGCAAAACGCTCCAGTCGTAGCCGTGGGTACAGAACTTTGTACAATATGCATACCCTTCATATGGACCTAACCAGACGCTTTCCTTCAGTCTAATTAATAAAATACTTTTCTCGAGCGCAAACGACTGACTGAAACCGCTATACGGCGGCACATGGATCTTGATTACTTCCTATATGCAGCGGGCTAGCTCTTTGCAGGACTGCAGTTATACACTATGCACATGCCGACTTGCTGACGCAGCTGGTAACCAGAAATATGAGTCAGGGATGTATACTGCATTTGGTAGAACATTAGTTGAGGTATGTTGCTGAAAAAAAACTGACGATAAACTCGTTAAGCCGCTAAGAAAGAAAAACGCTTACAATTAATACGCCAACCGGTTGGCAAATCAGGCGGACAACTTACACACCTGCTGTATCATTAAGAAAAATTAATTATCGATACGAAGCGTCTGTCGTAAAACAAAAACAAGTCAAGAAAAAGAATTTCAATAAGGAAGCTGTAATGACAAATGTACGAGCGAAATAACCGCGTTTCAGTTGTTTGAAGTGCACGTACATAAAACGTACGGTGAGTGGGATTAAAGAAACAAACACGACTTTACCGGATTAATGTTTGTCTGATAAGATTCTAGGTACTTTCCAGTATGACTGTGCAACTTCAGGCATATAAACAGGCATCAATTGTTGTCCCATTCAGTAGGGAATATCAAGCTTGAATTACACCAATCGTGCATATTACACTAGTTTATGCTTACAGTACAATCGCGACCAGTATAGTACTGTCAACACGATACAAAATCGGTGCGTGTAGCACTACGCTTCATTTGTCGAGATCAACGGGGCTGCTGACAATTGATCCGACAAGATTCGGAAATGCACTAATGTGTGTGCGCCATTAGGAATAAAGGCCAGCTCGAGAGTCCTGCTTCACCCTCAATTATCTTTGCAGGTGTTCCGTGGCCCATTGTGGCAACAGGACATGCCATTCCCAGCGGTTGTTGCGGCTTTCTATCTTTGCTAAACAAATTCCTTAAAAATCCTGTTGGACTGGTATATTAGCTCATGTAACGGTATCTAGGCATGACACAGAACGCATTTTATTGGTTTCAGTGGACAACATGAGCTCCAATAATACATTATCACTTCTCCTTAATAATTCTACCAACGCGACAGTTCTTCCACCGTTAAAATATGTATTCGGCATGCCCCAAATCCTGGACATATCCATCGCCACAATCTCTCTGTTCCTCAACGGACTATGCTGCTTCCTTATCCTAACCAACCGCAGTCTTCTGCACAATGCATTTTATCTATACGTCCTCAATCTCTCCCTGTGCATCTGCACCTCCTTCGTCGTCAACACCCCGCTGTACCTCTTCCAGAGCGGCTACAACCGTTTCTGGCTGGGCGAATCCGCTTGCGGGTTCTTCCTGTACGGTGTCTACGTGATCGGCCCCTGGGCCATCTTTTGTCACGTGCTAATCACGGTCAACCGTTTCTGGGCGATCGTCTTCCCGATACCCTATCGCGAGCGACACACTCCATTCCTAGCGGTTATTCTGTGCGTTGCCGCATTCTTGGTGACAAATGTGACGATGGTGCCGTTGGTGGCGATCCGACTGGTGTATGGACCAGAGTTGAAGTACTACAGGTATCAGTGTACAATCAGTTCACCCGGGAATAAGACCATTTCGGTGACGGTGTCGGTGTGTGCGACGATTATTCTGGTGTTGGAGTTGCTGATTGTGGCGTCGTATCCGGTGATACTGTATCGGTATCAGAAACAGAGACGAACGAATCCGGCTGTTAACCACAGTAATTCAACGCAGAAGAACAGCGGAAGTACGAGGCAACGCTCGCTGCAGATGCATAACGCTGTCTCTATCGGAGGTACGCGCTGACAGACACACTTCTAGTTTTTCTAGTGGAAAATAATATTCCTCCATAAAAATGCATACTCGAAAAAACGAATCTTCTATACGCAGAATATACCATTCGAGGATGATAAGTTTCTCGGACTGTGAAGTACGTACTGTATGTATTAAAAAATTGTCGAGCGCACTTGAGAATTACCTGTACAGGCAAATCGAATGTACGTTTTATCCAGTACACGTATTCACTGCATTGCAGTGTTTATCTTATGAAAGCGAGCTTGGAACTTCTAGTTAGGTAGCAAACAAGTAAAGTAAACAAGTACACATGTTTTATCAAACAAGTACACATGTACACGCGTACGGTTTTGTGTAATTTTAAAACAAGAGTGCACTGCGGTTTATTAACTCGTTTTAGTACACAAGTAACAAGATGTATTCGCATTCCTGTGAGGTCCATGGTAGCAATAAGTTGTTTTGAGCATTGAACTTGCGCATATACACAGTACTCGTATAACACGTACTGATGCCTCGATAAAATATGGTTTACGTGCAAACGTTAACCTACGGCTTCCGTGATCAAATATCTCATTTGTCTTGTAGGACATATCAAGGACAAGCCCTATTCATCGGGTCCGTTCCTGATGTTAACACTGTTCACACTGTCCTACATATTGCTAATGGTTCCGTCGGCGTTTTACTTGAGCATGGGATCCATCTTCCGGTTCTTCTCAGAACGGCTCTTTGTCATTTTATACATTCTAACGGTGATGCAGAGTGTTGTTGATCCATTAATTTTTCTGACAACCTTACATGGCTTGCGAAAAGCGTTGAAAAAACTAATTTTCCGGCACCGTCACGCATGACCATTTGTTCCGTGAATTAACATGATTTGATTTTCAAAAAGCAATAAATACGCCGAGATGTATGGGTGCTGTGGACGCATACTGTTAACATGGCCATCAGGTTGTGGTGCTGATTGGTAGCCGATAAAATAAAACAAAACGCAGTGCGGGCTGATGATCAGGGAAGTGTGGGTCGTCAACACGGTAGACCTGCCATGCCGGAACACAAACGCCGGCCAAAGTATTCTTGCCGGTGTGCACGTCCTGGCACAGATTACTATGTACTGATTGTGTCTGTACAATCCTGCATTCTAGAAAACATAAAAAGCTGATCTAATCTCGTTCAGACCGCACTGAACGACTGTTCACTGTGGCATAACGCGCACACTCGCCGCACAGCTAATAACTGTTTTTCCAGCTCTTATAATTAGTGTTATAGTAAGTAAGCCTTAAAAATTAGTTGCCAGACATGCGTTGGCTGGGTGTATACTTCGCAGTTCTTTGTATATCAATAACAGTTGTATCCATCCCGTCAACATATGCAGAGAATTCAGCCAGCTCCGAGGAGGACAGTCATGCCAATAATGGTACCATGATGTCGACGTTCATCCATCTTCTGGGAACTGACACTGAGGAAGGAGAAGTCAACCAGTTATGTACGGAGAAAAAACCCACTGCCTGCATGACGTGGTGTCAAAAGAGAAAGCATTACTTGGGAAGCTGTGTCGGTACACCATCGAAATCCGGCTGTGTGGACTAGACCTGAATTGCTGCCGGAACACCTCTTTCATGATTATAATGAAGTAATCAAAACATAGAGACGAGACCCTCTTGAGTGAGATTCTGATACGCTGAAGCGGATACTTCTTTCCCTTGCATTTTATTATACTTTACCGTATTATATTGTACAGTAAACTAAGCTATGCTTTCGTATTGAAACTTTCTGTTATAAACGCGTCGGATATTGCACGTTTTGCGCCTGAATATTTGTTGAATGCTAACATGTTAACGTTCGTATGAGTTGCCTATCCTGCTCGTTGTAATCTGTTTCCGTATACAGTGGCAGTTACCGTTTCTTTGCCTTAATAAACTTTAAATGCAAAATGTTGTGCAATGTAGACGGAAACTATGTTAGTTTTTGTGACTTCAAAATCACAGTCATGTGCTTGCACCTGCGAGCGGGTGCCGGCACAGCTCAAAGCAGCACCGCGTTCTGATTCGCCTCCGCTTGGGATATTATCAGGCTTTCTGTTTGGGCACTTTGATGTAGCCAGATAGCGGTCAGAACTATGTAGAGCCATAGATCTAGAAGAAATCATCTGCATTGCGCATAAGCTAGTTTAAGCTCATTTTCTCATCTTATCTAGACGGTGGCATTAATGCCACCGTCTCAATCTGTTCTTGTGCGCACAATGTAACGAACTGCTAATGAAAATTAAAAAAGAAATCTTATCTCGCACGACATTCTGTAGCTATAGAAAAGCGATTCGTCAACAGGCTAAACTGAACTTTAAACCTGCCATGACAGAACACAGTTGCCGGTTAAATTAGTCACATCGGCGTTCTGTGTTGATTACTGTACAGTCAAGCGACAAGGAAAAGCTGATCTAATCTCCTTTAGACCGCACTGAACGACTTGCCCGCCGTCGCATAAGAAAGCCATTCGGTTCTTCGGCACCTACAGTTACGAAGTGACAGCGTGGTAAAGAGTTCTAAAGCCAGCCAACCTTGTAATCGTCACTCGTAACCATGCACTGGCTAAGTGTGTTCCTCGTTGTTCTCTGTACGTTAACAGCAGTCTTATCCATTCCATCGATATATAAGGACAATTCAGCGAGTTCCGAGGAAGACAACAACACAAATAATGGCACCTGGATGGGAGCGTACACCTCGCGTCAGGGAACCGCCGTCGACCAGGACGGACGAGTCAATCAGCTGTGTGCGGAGAACAACGTCGCTGCCTGCGTTGAATGGTGTAAAGGGAAAAGTCATGTGTCGGGAATGTGTATCGGCACACCGTTGAAATGTGGCTGTGTGGACTAGACCAAAAAGCGAGAAACTGCCACCGGGAAAGCCGGTTTATCGTTTTACTTTTTTTAACTGACAACTTACAGTACAATTTTTGGCTTTATGGTATAAATTATTTTTTTCTACTTTGCGTTTCTATGTATTTTACTCACTTTTTACGTGAACGTGGTTGTCATAAGCTAATTGGGGGTGCTCCGCATTCGGCTGAATATTGTTCAGTTTAGTGTACATTTTAATGTTAACCGCTGTAATAAATTTCGGCTGTTTTGTGTGTGGCTTCAAAACCACAATGTGCACTCACGTGGTTTCAGACATATGGACCGCACTTCCGAGCTTCTGCCGGCATGTTCACAGCAACGTCGTAATTCAGCACGGCTTGTATCAGTTTCTTTTCACTGGCTAACTTAGATACCTGGTTCTAAGTCGTATAGTCAGATTATCAATCAGATTTCCCATGAAACTATTGCGTGATTCACTTGTACGAAGCTTGCAGGGTAAACCTATAAGAAATCACCTGCGCTTGGCATAAGCTTAATTTATGACCTTATCTGACACGACTGTACCCGTTTACCTTAAAAATATCGCTGAGCAGTCCACTTTTCAGGACATTGGAAAATGTAAATAATATACCTTAACTGTTTTGTACTATGTATAGCTTCTTTTGTCTCGTGCTTCTTGGTCAGTTAGAACCGCTTATATATGATCTTTCCTGTTCAGACAATTTTTCAACGCTATCATACCTTTGCGCTTTGAAAGACTGGAACCGTACAATCTTACAGCGACAACAGCAAACATCGCAGTAATTATAAAACACACTATACGGCGTTCCACGTGCGAAGTTCACTGTATCTGAATGTGCTAACAGAGTCTTGCAGGTCCTATCGCAACATCGTTTCTGATGCCAGTACCCGATAGCAGTGCTGGTCGGGTTCAAAGTAATGAACCTACTGCTTAATTGCTCATTACTCAAGGAGGTACGATCTACTGTGATACGATTCAATGCGGGAGCCGACGATACATTTAACCAAATTCCGCGCCAGCGCAAAAATCGGGCTGAACCGAGTAATTTACTTACGTGCTGCTCTGAGACACTTTAACAGCATACGCAACGTGTTTATTTTCACAAAATGCACGTAATAGCATTATCCCTCATTGTATTGTGCACAGTGGGCTTATATGTTTCGCCTGAAACTGACTACGACACGGACATGACCGAGGCCGAGGAAGACAGCGAAAACACGACCACAGAAGCCATCGTCATCGGCGATATTCCGCAAGATCTCCATTCAGCGTCCGAAGTAAATCTGGGCGTCGTGAAAGAGAACGGCCGGGATATTGCACTGTGCCTTGCGCGAGACAACACACAGTGCAATGCGCATTGTAATGTGGGTCGCCAGGGGGTTGGCCTCTGTATTGGAACTCCAGCCAGGTGTATGTGTATGCCCTAGTTGCTTGTTAAGTAGAACGAGGAACCAGTTCCCATAAATTGACATTTTGTTGGTTGTTGTCAAAGCTGCGCTGTAATTCGAGAAATCTATTTCGGGAAATGTTCTGGCCATAAAGAATCACAAATGACTTGTTGATTTGTTGCGGTATGTCGGTTAAGCGTTTCAAAAGCAGAGAAAAAACTTTTCGACAATGAAAACGGAACAGATTTGCAAAAGAGCGTACGCGCTCTTTTCGAAGTCTGCCGATTTTATTTTGTATGTATTCTAGGAGCTTAAAAATGCACCGCCCGCCAAAACAGGTGCCAGTGTCTTGTGACCCCATGTAGACGACATGTGCTTAATTTTCATACATGGTCTCGACACTCCATTTCGAGTGCCATTTCGCATTCCGTTTCTTATCAAAAGAAACGCAAGCGTCAGTATGATTAAGCTACGGCGACTTCTTCCATTACAGTGTACAGATACATTTTTCTTCGACATCTGCAATTAGCATGCAGAAAGTAACTAAGCTTTCATATTCCCTTCGCTAAAATGCGGTCACACATTTTGAATGGATGACATTAATTAAATTCACCATGCACTGATCTCCAGCTCGCGTAAAATATTCAAAACTTACTTCGAGTGAAACTAAGGAGTCTTTTACCTTGTCCCTGTCGAGATTCCGTTATCGTATTTTAAGGCCATATTTTGCACCCACTGTTATAACTATTAGTGAAACCAAGACAGCCGCGCACCTGTAACCAATGAACCAAGGTGCGTTAATGCTTTCAGTAACCAGAAGATGGATATACAGTGTCCAGAAATCCGTTTGTGCGCGCAGCGTGGAGTGTGTGCTCCAATCTGGACGCTGTGGAGATATGGATGTAACGTGCACCATGATAATAATATGATAATGTGCATTTGACCATTTTACTCTTTTACGTTACCAACATCATAGTTTCTCCGCCGGAGAACGGTAACTGTTGGCTTCCCGCGGCGTCACTCCTCCGACAAATGCGTATAACTCTAAAGTTTACCAACTAACACATAAAACATTAAGCACCATAATAATATTGGTAGTTCCTCTTGTTTTAACGTGGATCTTTTAACTGGGCACGAGCTTTCATGGAATCCCATTTCAATAGGCTGGAAGGCGAAAGTTCTCCAAAAACAGCCGTTACCGAGATCATTCGTTTCAGTGGTTTTGCCTTGGAGATCCTGCTTCTTTTCCAGTCCATATCATATTAATATAATATATGTAGGTGGCTTGTTTGGACTGCAAATTTTCGCGTGCTTACAGATGCTGGCTCTGAGCCTCTGTATGCGGGATTACGGATGTATCTCAATAAACTCGCATACTCCAGTATTATGCGCATGTTTCACATGATATTGGAACACGCGGACTCTAACGAGTAGCACAACTTCACCTCGTACACACTACGCCGTGCCATGTACTTGCATAACTAATAAACTGTTCCGGATGGATCCCCATGGTACCACTTTGCCATACTATAATTCCTGATAAACATTACATCAAAACTGAACGCATTCGCAAGGTACTCTACTAACAAAATGACGCGTTAGAGAAGGTTGATTATTAAGTCGCACTGCAGATGAAATAAATTCTGTTGTAGTGGAAAGAAATAGTTTTATACGGCTTACAAACAATAAGCAGCAGAAGTGAGCGCGACTGAAGCGTCAACACGATGCGATCTGAGCGCCGTATTGGAGATTGGACTGTGTGCTTTACCATATAAGTGCGTAATGTTTACAAAAACCAGGCAAACAGTTATAAACCGCGCGCACGTCATTTCCTGAGACTTTAAACAGGCTAATACGTACACAGGTTCATCTGACAAGAAATGTACTGTATAAACCAAACTCATGATGGTAACGGTTTTCTAGTGGTCCCGGTTCTGATTCGTGGGACTTCATAATGCAAAATCGGGGCTTCTGCACAACTATATATGAGCATGCTGGCTGGCACGAATCTGCCGTTATTCTGCATAAAGTGCCGGGTAGTTGCTAACCAACCTGCCGGATTTATTACGATCTACAGTGCTACAATTAGATTTGAAAGTGTTGATTCGAACGATTCATTTCCTGTAACCCAAAACCTGCTTCGCCTGACAACGCAGTCCACTATTCGCATGAATCAGAACCTTGGTTGCATATTCCAAAACATGCCGACTTTTGCATTGTTCCTGATTTTATTGTGCACAATGGGCCGCTTACATGCTTCGGCTGATGCCGCGTTCAACACGGATATGACGGAAGACGATGAAAATGCAATCGCCGAAGCCCTCGACGCCGGTCTCATTCAACGGGAGCAGCATCCGGCCTTCAAGGAGGGTTATATCATTGTGAGGGATATGCGATGCATCAAAGATGACGATACATTAGACGGCACAAACTGCACCAAGCACTCTTTGCTTTGCCGAAGTAGTCTCGAAAGATGTTTTGATAGCCTCTTCTACGAACGATTTGTTTATTTGTGCAGCGTACCAATTAAAGTTTGAAAAGCTGCCCCGTGGAACTTTGCTAAAGTCACAGAGTTTCTTAATTCTGAAGTCAGTGTATTCATAATCCAGGGTTGGCAGTAACCGTGATTAACAGTGACATTATCGTAAATTCAAGTTCCTGGTCTCGTAACTCAAAGCTTCTCCGGTATAAAGAATCACACAGCGTACTATTATTTAACACATCTCCGGTGGTACTAGACCGCATGAACAGCGACAATTACTACCACAGTATACAAATTGTACAGTATGCACAGGGTACTTGCGAATGCCCAAACTTATCAAGCCAATGCTTATTGAGTTGAATGTAACTTATTGGTTCCGGATTGTGTCTGTCATGCAGGATTCGATTTTCCGCCGGCGGCCGGAGAACGGTAAACAGGGATCTTTCCGTCGCGCTGTACTTCCAACAAGCGCTCACAGCTGGAAACCTTACACGCAATTTAAAAAGCGGCTAACTCTGTGCTAGATTTGCAATACTCGGACCTTTAGTTTAGCGTAGAGCTTTTCATCTTGCGCTTGGCACGAAATTCGAGAATTTCTGTAGTCCAGAGTCCAGAAGGTCGACAGTTCTCTAAACTTTCCGACCTGGAGTCCGAATCCTTTTTACCGGAATGCAGTTTGATGCGGAGGCTCGGCCCTTCCCCCAGGCAGCTACTTCACACAACATGATGCCATGTGGTCCTCTGGCATTTTGATGTGGGAAATATAGCCGCCTGGTCAGTTTTTCGGAATTTTCTTCGGTAACTTTTGAAGGACACAAATTATTCCTTTTCAAGAGAAGGAATTCTCGAGTCTGAACTGGCCTGCATGGTACTCGTACTTGTATTCGTAAGTTCAGATTAGCATTTAACAGTCTGACAGCCAGGTACTCCGTTCTATATAACACCAAATACTAAGAAAATATCATGTTATTGAAATTCTTGTCGTACCGGAAATTATACACGTTTTTGCGCAAGAAAGCACAACTATATGTACATAGCTTATTAAGCGGTAGAAGTTATACGATACGGTCTGAACTCTCAAGGAGATTAGATAAGCCTTCCAGCTCGAGCAATGTGCAAGATTTAGCTGGTAAGTGCGTAATGTTTACAACAACCAAACAAACAAACTGTTAGTCATCAGAAGGAACAATATGTGTTCTTCCGGTTCACAGAGGCAGGAAATAACGCACATGCGGCTATCTCTCTTAGTCTTGTTTTTAAAAAATATTGCGTATTTGCCTGCTAGGCACACAACGCAGAACAAAATGATTGTTTTGGTTGCAAGGAGATTGTTTTGAACCAAAACCAGCCTTCCAACATTTTTATGAAATTCTCGACCGAATTTTAAAACTTTTACAAGACCGGGCCAAGAACCGGAACAATCGGGGAAGAGCGTGGTCATCTTGAGCACATACTATTGTTTGGTTTATGCAATAGGCGCACGCTTAATCGTTACCATTTTTTTTTATCTTGCCGGATGCTCCTGCTCTGAAAACAGGACATAACGTGCGAATAACTAAAGCACAGTTATTTACTTCCTTGTTTCGTTTGGAAAACATTACACACTTGCCTGGTAACTCGGGCACCATAAGCTTTGCCCATTGCTCAGATAATCAACATTACCTAATACTCGTCGAAGTTCAAACCTCATCGTATTACTTCTAAGTAAGCGGTATAAAATTCTCCTTTTTCCAGTGTGACTGCACTTACTTCATTTCTGTAGAGGTGCTGTCAATGCCGTTGCTTTTGGAAACCGCAGTAACTGGGCCTGCTCTGTATGTGTAAAGTATCTGCTCGTGGAATATCCATTTTCTGGATCGATGCGCGGACATTTTCGCATACAGCTGCTTGCGAAAGTGTGCTCTTGTTTCCGAAAACAACATTTTATTTCCGGGAGGACAAGCCAAACTCGCATACTTTTATATACATAAAAATAAGCGACTTTGGAATGTCCCAACCGGAAAAAAACGGTCACATATGTATTGCGAGCGGTCACATCTCCGGATCACGTTATGTACAGCCAGGTGTGCCATGCCGCGGGAGATTTGATACGCGAATTGTACAGCTAACCAGATCCCTTTCTTTCCGTGGTTGCTAGCCGGCAAGCACTATGACGGTCCGTCGTGATCATACCACCTAGTCCTTTGTTTAAGTAGATCTCTACTTCTCCTTACGTGAAACAGTCAAGCCCTTTAATAGTGTTGTTGTAAATCAGCACTAAAGGGTCTTTTCTTATCGATACTACATAAACAGTGCTTAGTTAAGGTTGCTATAGTGTACAGACAAAAGTCGGATCACCTTTGAGTTGCCAGTAAGCATCGATATGAGTTCCAAAAAGCGTTGTGTTTATGGTGTATGTTTCTTTACGTCGCTAGAATTTAGAAGCCTTATCAAAATTTCCATAGTAAGGCTACGAGAAAATGATGTAAAAATAGCTACTGACTTCATAACGATAAAGCTTACAAGAAAGCGTAAACGAGACCAAGTATGTAAAAATAGTTTTGACCATACAATATTATGTCATTTTCTTGACGTGGAAATCTAGACCGTGTACATACTTATACATGGCAAACAGCATCATTTCTGGCGCTTGCAAAGTATGCATGAAAACTTCTACCACTAACATGTAGGTATGAATACAGCAACCACATGCTCGCTCACCTCTGATAAATCAGCGCATCCTGGGCTGTTGTCCATCCAATGACGAACAAGATAAACGCCGGCACTTTCTTTCGCTTCCAGGCAGAAGTGCTCCTGTATACACTGTGCAGTACAAATGGCAGATACGATCCCGTTGGCCACGTATCTATCCAGGCATGGTAGGATCTCTAACAGACCGAATTTGTCCACTCATGAGTCGACCGATTCTTGTTTCGTCAATCCAAACCGCATGTTTTCAAGTTCCTCTCTTTAAAAACTAAAACAATACGCGCAAGATGAGCCTGCCCGCAACGTCTTGGTCATCAAAATGGGGCTCCGCCAAGTTCATGTGAACAATTCAATTATTCACATGGACTTAGCTGCACCCCTTTTGCACTGCATGAAATGTTCATCCAATGCAGTTTTCCGTTCACTGACTGACTTGGAAACACATTTCCGGTACTGTAGAGAATATGCTCGGATTTGCCGTTGAGAGATCTCCATGATCATAATCACTATTTAGGTATATCTTCCGGTCCCAAGGGTAGCAATACCCGCGAGATTACAGATGCGTAGTAGTGCTTGTTTTCGTGAATCCAGATGAACATTACGATAAAACTGACAGCAAAGTTTTGCGCCTGCAGGTATCCCGTTGTTATACTAAGAAATACCACGTTCGTGAAAGTTTTATCGCATTAAAAAGGCGCATTCTTATGCGCTTGCTTCTTTAAGCGTCAGAAATTGCACATTGCAACACTTACTTTGAACGAGACTATATTAATAATCCTCCTTTTGCTGTGTACCGGCGTTTTATGGACGAGACACGGAGCTGCGATCGAGCCGTTGACGTATAAACCTAATGCACACATATTCGTACAACGCCGCTGTATTGCGTACTGACGCACGTCACAGTGACAACAACTAAATATCCAGTATTTGATATTTATGTACAAAGCCCATGGTTGCTTGCTTTAGCAGGTAAGTGCGTAATGTTTTCAAAACCATCCGAAGAGCGATAAGCCGTCCCTGCGTCATTTCCTAAGCTTGTAAACAACGAAATACGTTAGCTCAACTGACAAGAAAGTACGCAGTTAAGCGCGCACTTTATACAGCTGAAGCACAGAAAATAACTTGGCATCGTTTCTTGATTTTGGGCATAAAGCCCGTTCAAATCATGAGTTGGCACCTTTTTGATACCGGTTCCGATCAGTTGTTCCTCAACTGTTAACATTTCTTATCAGACGAAATTGTTATGTATTTACCGGTTCACACGGCAGGAAATGACGTACAGACGACCATAGCTCCTCGTTTTGTGTTCAGAAATATTGCGCACATGCTTGCTAAAGCAAACAACCATAACTGGAACAATAGATAATGTAAAATTTACCTAGCCTCCTTTCCGCGTTCAGACCGTAAGGTATAAATTCTCACTGCCATTTAGCAAGTCGCGTAAGATTCTCCTGCGATCGTTTCTCGTTTCATTTCCGTACCACTAACTCCGTTTTTCTGATAGCTGCAGTCATGAGAACCTGCTCTTTATGTGCGAATCTATTTGCATAGCACGTCGTTTTTTGTTTGCGGCCCACTATCAATCCGAAGTCATGGATATAATGCGGAAGTTTAAAAGAGATTAGATTGTGTAGTAGGTTTTCAATGTCTTGCGAAATATTTTCAAAAACCGATTTTTGAAAGTTATTATCCGTACGTACTGTAGCTTTAGACGTCCTGTAGCTTTAGACAGGCAGAATGATAGGCACATTCATTTGAAAAGAGATGGAAGAATTAAGCGTGCCCTTTACAAATGAAACGGCGGCTTTCTAGTGACTCTTGGTCCTCTAAGATAATCGAATCGGAGAACCGGCCTAAAAGCGAACTATTCGCACTATCAGCTCTTCCGGCTTCACGCCACGAACCGAGTCCGTCGGTTTGTTTTGGACAGCGCTTTCATAACCTTTCCCCGGTTTCGGCAACTAAGAAACAATGTAAGACCGAACCAATGGAATGGGCTCTCGCTCCAGGATCAGGTCGCTTCATGCTATCCTTTAGCTTCTTCTGCGGCCTAACATGACCTTTTCACAGTATGGTAGTGGATGTGACAACATTCAGATCGGCAGCAACGTATTATGGTTTTAGCCATAGAGTTATGTTTTTGTATGTGGACTTCTTTATTACTTCAAACACTCTTGAACATACACAAACAGTCTATGATGGAAAGCAAAATACTCGAGCGCAAGCCGCTCTCTTCGGTCGAAAACAAAAAAGATCTCGTCTAAGTTTGCCGCAAGAGGGGCAGTTCCCATGATAGAGTTATTGTTTTTGCCTGTCAAACTACAAACACGCTTACAATTTTACTCAATAACGTTCATTAAGGTGAAAAAATACCCAGTGGGTATGGGATATGGAATATGGGACACGGAATACGGGATTAAAGAAATAAAAGTCAACAACCGCTTTGGTGCAATATCTGCAGAAATGGTATGCGTATTGCCAAGCGCACAATATGCGTATGCCTGCAGTTCAGTGTCGTAACTGTTGTTTTGTCAATGCAGCTGGGCTAATTGTTGCAATAGTGGGCTGGGTTTCTGGTTGTCCGCATCCTTCGTGGTACCGGTAATCGTCATTTGTATACATATAATAGCATAGGATCGAGCTGAAATAATGCGGTTCTACATTAAAACAGACCAAGAACCGGAGCTACAGATATCAGGAAGGCCGTTGCCGTGTTCTGCACAAAGTAGACTATTGATGCAAGTATGTACTTGCCTGCTATGAAGCCAGGAAATGACGTGTGATGGACTGATATACATCCTTGTCTTGTTTCGAAAACATTACGCACGTACCTGCTATTTTCCGCGAACAACAGGTTATAGACTTTGTACATTGAACAAGCTTATCTTATATCCTTCGAAGTTCAAATCCCCTCGTGTGACTTCTAATTGTAAGTAAGCCGTGCGTATAAAAGTCTCGTTTAAGCAGTGCGACTGCCCTTATTTTCATCTCCGTACCGTCAGCGCCGTTGGCTTTTGGAAACCGAGCTTTCTCTATACAGTGTACATAATTATGTGTTTCTGCTCGTGGAATATCCATTCTGCGGATGAATACGGGGAAACTTTTGCAGGCCTGCGCAAAGTGCTCTTGTTCCCGAAAACAACACCTTACTTGTTAGTTCCGGTTGGATAAGCCAGTATCTCATAATTGTACATACAAAAAGATATGCGACTTTGGCTTATCTAACCGGAGCGATCAAGGCACGTATACGTGACCATAGTCTGGTGAATCAGAAACCGGGACTACGAAATATTACATGACCAGGTTGACTGTATGGTTTCGATCTCCAGGACGTTTCCATAACTTGCCTGCAAGGCAAAACGTTATGAGTACATACTGGAAATGTGAAATCAGCAGATAGACCAACACTTTGCAGTTTTGCCACGGAAAATCGGAATCTAAGAGACTAAGACTCCTGTTATTCCAGTTTTCGTCGCAGCAGGATAGAATGTTGACGATGAATCCACGTTCGTGGAAGAAGCAACATGAAATCCTTATGTTCAGTTGGACAGACTGCATGTTCCGGTTCAGTTTTAGTACCATGAGTCATAAATTTAGTAACGTTGGTGCTTCACCACAGATAGTCTCACAGACGGTGGTATTGCTCAGACGTTTTGCACGGAGTACATAGGTGTCTAGTTAATTTTAAATTTCTATAGAGTACTGTTACTAGTGTATGACATTGTAGTATGTACTCAGTACTATGTAGTACCTGTGCCGGAGCGGGCAACGGCCAACGTACATATATGTAATGCTGAAAATTAACAGCATACGCACGCCAAGAATAAGTTTATATGATGCATCGTGCGACGCCACACATTATTATCCTATCCTAAAACTATTTGAAAACAGAAGTTAACAATACCATCCATTTAATAGCCAGTACCGGCCATTGAAAGGGGCTGATCTCGGTAACTCGTGCGTCTCGATAATCATACTGTCGAGAACATGTTCGGATTTCCATCGGGGGTACCTTCGCAGTTACACGAAATCGTTTCATGCATTTTTGCATGAATACGGAGGTATCCTAGTAAGCTTCCGTAGAGCGAGTACTCCAGTCCTCTGCACAACTACCTTGTGAAAATTGAAAGTTACCTATAACGTTGTCGTACGTACAGTTATACTGGAATTGGAAAGAAGGTGTTTTTAGCGGCGGAAACTATACGATGCAACTTTGGGCGCGTCAGTTATGCAGTATTGGCCATTGGCCCATTTTCAGACTACCGTGATGTGCTATGGTGTAGTTCTCTAACAGTCAAGTGCGTACTGTTTTCAAAACCAGGCGAAGAGCGATTAGCCGTTCGCACGTCATTTCCTGAATTCTAAAACAGGCAAGTGCATATAGTTTCAGCCGACTAGAAAATAATATCAACGCTTGAGCGCTAACTTGGCAAATCAATTAACGGGTAAACCGTACAAAATCTTATTTTCCAGGGCGACTGAACTTATTTCAATTCCGTCAGCGCTGTTGTTTTTGGAAGTCGCAGTAATTGAGCCTGCTGTTCATATATCTCTGCTCGTGGAATAACCAGTTTTCGCCCGAATGGCAAAGCCTAAATTCTCGCTTTCCGGTTTAGTCGACAAATTGAACTGAACATTATGGATGTTGCGTGGAAACCGTCACATGTATCTGCCTGCGCAAACCTCTTTTGTTTCCGGAACAAGATGTTGTTTTCGGTTAGCGAGACCAAAATCACACATTTTCATATGTGAATTTAGTCTGGTGAACCAGAAATCGGAACAACTGGTATGGAACGGTCGATTTCCGATAACTATTCTGTTTCTTCTGTTTATTTTGGCTTTTTTTGTGTGGGGAAATATCGGTATGGGGCAGGTAGAGCGGATCCGAAAACGCCATGTTTTATCACTTTTATGTGACGATGCAAATCGGCACACAAGAAGGGTTTCAATGCTGTTTCTAGGCCATAGCCAATTAAAGAATAAATTACGATGTCGGATGACATATACATACTGCGCCGGTTCAAATACTGTATATTCCCCTAATTCAAAAGGTGATTCGTATCGCAACCAGGGAACTGATTTACTTCAAGCAATACAGTATAGCAAAAAGCCTATCTAGTCACAATGTTTCCAACGTCCGCAATCGGCTTAAGCAGTATCACTAGCACCATGGCCGGTGTTAAACAGCACGTAAGGTTCGTCCAGGTAAATATAGTTACTCCTCGTCTCCTTTTCCAGAAGCGGGTCAAGATGCTCTTCGATGACTTCAAATGTCGGTCGTCCAGCAGGAATATATTTCCAACATGCTTCCATAATATCGTATCTGCAACGGGAACGTTGCACACTAAACCATACTCTGTTGTACTAAACTATTCGTGTGCAGCTACGTACATAGGTAAAGGGCAGCCGGTTGGCTTCGACGGCCGAACTCCTTTCTTCAAAGTGCACTTTAATTCCTCCAAGGAGAACTCGCTTATCTCTTCGTCATATGGGACTTTACCAAGGGAGAAGATCTCCCACATGACAATCCCGAATGACCAAACGTCCGACTTCTCGGAAAACACACGTTCATCCATGCTTTCGGGTGCCATCCATTTGGCTGGCACCCTTTCCTGACAAAAATAACATCTCGTACGTTACGATAGAAAATCTTTCGCGGCCTGCTGTTACCTTGCAATCCGGCATCCGGTAATAATCGATTTTCTGTTTGGCCAAACCAAAATCACAGATTTTTAGAACTTTGCTGTCACACACCAGAACGTTGCGAGCGGCCAGATCTCTATGGATCACGTTATGTAAAGCCAGGTGCGCCATGCCGCGGGAGATTTGGTAGGCAAAGTTGACCAGATCTTTTTCTTTCAGTGGCCATCCGTCGGGAGCATTCTGATGGTTTGTCGTGATCATGACAGAAGGTTCTTCGTTCAAGTGTGTCTTGTCGTTTCCTTGCAGCTTCCCAAAGAAAATGTCGTGCTTTCGAAGGTATGTCAATAAACAGCCGTGTTGAGCATATTCCAGGATTACGTGTAATTCGTCATCTGTTAAACAGTGAAATATTTACAGTTCACTCAATATACAAAATTATTTTGTATCAAAAGCAAGCGATACTTTTTTACTTACGAGCAATGGTTATTCCCAGAAGGTTGACGATATTCAGATGCCGAGGAATTTGGCTGTGAACCTTGACTTCTTCGCTTAGCTGTGAATAACCGTCGACAGCGCCCGTGTTTCGAACAGTCTTGACGGCAACGGCAACATTACATGGCTTTTCCCATCCGGATAGCTTCGTGGCTGTGGCTTTCCGCACTACACCAAACTGGCCCTCGCCTAGTTTTCCATATTCTAACAAAGCATTTATTGGTTAAATTTTGTAAACTATAACAGCTGTTTTCAATATCTGAAGTATGAGTTTCCGCACCGAAGATGAGGGCGGTTTCCGGGACCATCAGGACACCGGGAAACAGAAGCGTCACATTCCAGTTATAAACCTCATTGTCAATGGCATCTTTTTTGGTGAATTGCGCTGGTGATGTAAATGCATGCTGGCATCGACGCATCCTGGTGATTCCCCGGTTATCGACGTACCGCTTAACCCGGCATACAGCGAGAATAATAACCACCATAGCCCCAGCTACCGAAACGCTGATGACCCACACCTTCCACAGCGCAAGACCACTGTATACTTCCACCTGTCGGACTGGCAGCTCCGCCTCCATGTTATCCTGACGAATGACAACATAATCAAACACAGCTTCCACGGTTTCATTAGAAGCGACTTCTTGACGTGGGATAACCGCGAGCTCAATGAAAAACAGCATTGGTAACGAAGGAATCCATCCAGCATTATTAACCCGATTAATTTCTTTATCGTCGATGTACCATAGTACGAGTTCTTTGGTCCAGTTCATCTTATAGGTGTGAAACTCCACTGAAAGATCTACCTCTCCGTTATATGGGTACGGGTGATCCGTCTCCTTGTTGTCCGCCGCAGCGTCTTTGTGATTCACTGCAACGTCTACTCTCTCGGCCGCTCGACTTCGGTAATCGGCCAAGGTAAACGCTTCTGTCTGGCACACTTCCGAACCATCAAATTCGCACTCGGCGCGAATTAGTCGCACCATAGTCAGTGTCGGGAACGTGTTGAACGGAAATTTAGCTCTGAACTCTACTTCGCCGTAAGCGAAACTGAAGGTCTTTGCCGTGTTAATATGCGCTACTCGGTAAGATATGAGAGAGTTAGTCAGCACCCGTTCGAAACGCATGTGTAATGAGCCGTTTGCGACGTAGGCGTTTTCAGGAACTTTATGCACAACCGCTTGTTCTGTTACATCAGTATGGGTGCGGACATTCCATTTGCGGGTATTTAGTGAGTTGCCGTTAAAGTCGTCGCGGAATACCGTGCGCATTGGTTTGTCTGTAAAGCGAGCTCCAGACCATGAACACAACGAAAACTTGGAAAATTATGGGAATACTTATTGAATATAACAAAAATTCACTGCCTGGTTTCGATTCTTGTGTGTAGCTAAAGTGTTCAGTGTCACTTTCAAACGGAATTTCATAAGTTATGTTGAGGACTGCTCTGATAGGCTCTTTCCTTAACAAACACACGCAATTACGTTTGCTGACCGTGACACTTTCGCTGATCCGCATCGTCCGCTGGATTCGTTGAAAACCTATTCTCCTTGTACTTGTTCGGACACGCTATCGTATCACCTTGTCCGCAGACTAAATCTCTGTAGACAAATCCTTCCAGCGCTGGACACCGTATCCATTCTTCAGAAACGTTTTCTGGGTACGTTCCTGTGGAGAAAACTATTATTTCAATAACTGATCCGTGTTTTCGAACAAGGCAGGCGGCAGCAAAGAAGAAAAAAGAAAATGTCTCTCTTTTCGAACGCGAATAGAAATAGTGCGCTTACCGCTAATAACAGAGTAATCAAGCTGAATTTGATGTTGTTGTCCGACTCGCGCTTTGCTCCTCACTAAATCAAATCGCAAGCGAAGAACGTCGATAAAAACGCCTGTCTGCAGCTGCGTGACGGACGCTCGCTTGGAATTCCGGTTTTCGCCTTTATGAATCACTTTCAGTAATTTCTCGGGTATATCGGGCGCCAGTTGGTAAATCTCCAGTTTATCTTCCTGTGGCAAATTCGCTTCTCTGCAACGGAAACTCACAGTAATCCGAAGTGCTAAGTTGCGCTTCTCGTTTCGCTTACCTGATGTTAAAGTACAGTCTAAACGTTCCAGTCGTTGCACCGCGACAAATCTCCACGATAACTGTTACCCGACACGTCGAATGTGGCATCTCCCAAAATTTGATCGTACCCCCGTAGCCATGGTTTGTATGGTTGGTACTGGAAATGCATGGTAACTGCACTGTTCCGTTGCAGTGCTCTTCTAGAAAAACGTATTGCTCTGCAAAGATTACCTTCAGGTTTTGACTGCAACTGATCAGAATTTGCTGCATCCATTGCTGTTTATTTTGCATCAACCGCATTGTTCAACCTACGGTGCAGATTGAGCTCACCTGCTTTAAGGATGTTGTCGACGGTCGCAGCAGTAAAACATAATTTGTCAAAAGTAGCAAGAAAAATTGCCAGTACGAAAAGCGAAACAAACGCGTTCATTTTGTTATTTCCAAATGATTTTTATTTCTCTTCTGCAGGACAACAAACCTAGTATAGTAGAGTAATGTTATAGTCAGTATAAGCGGGGGCATGTTATGTATGATTGCAAAAACGCTTTCTACATACTTCTGCGTCAAAGCGGTTGCTTTGCTTTGTTTATTGCTGGGTTATCACAGTTAATGAGTGAGTCAGTGTAGCTGATGCCTGATGGGAATGATAATGTCAAGATAGAATCATTTTTCTGCCGATCCTTCGTCCACATGAATGTTTGTTTGGCATTGCTGACAGTAAACTCATGAAGTACTTCTACTTTGTATTTACATATACAACTACAGACTATCGTTCGGTTAATACATGATTGGTACCGTTCTTTGTCAAAGCTAAAAAATTAATATACAAATAAAAATAAATATATACAAAAAATCGGTAAAGGTTGTGCGGGCTGTTCAGAACTGCACGCGTATTCCTGTTTTGTCTTCTATCAAAAGGTATGTTACATAACCTACATGGGATAGACCAGTATGTGTGTAAACCATCTGGGTGAAACTTGCATGCATTTTGTTTCGTTTTATTGGCTGTACCGTTACGATATAGCGACATAGCTATAACGAAAATGCTGCACTAATCACGTTTTGATATCCAAATATTCATCGGCATTCTTCGGAATAGGATGGTTCAAGTTGAAAGCGACATACGGCTCATCCAGTTGAAAATAATGGCTTTGCGCTTGTTTTTCGACAAACGGCTCAATCTCCCGGCTGAGGGTGGCAAAGGTTGGCCGGTTGGTTGCTTCGTATTTCCAGCACTGTCGCATAATGTCGTGTCTGTAACAGAATTACGAATTAGTACACTTTCTTACGATACTGACCGTATTTTAGCTTGTTGCTCGTGCTGTCGTGCTCAGAATTTCGCATTTTTGTACATCTTGTAGATTGTTTTACATAGTAACCAACGTTCAAAACATAATAAATTCGCAAACTACAACAAAGTTTTAGTAAATGTCGATGCACCTTTTTACATGTAACCCTAGTCAGCTGTTCTGTATTTAAGTTAAATAACCAATTACTTTATAAGAGTTAAGAAAACTTAAATAAAGTCAATTACATTGATTCAGGGCAGTCCAATGGTTTCAATGGTCGGACTCCTCCGAACAACGCTTTCTTAATATCCACGACGGAGCTCAGATTCTCTAACGTATCATAGTAAGGAACTTTGCCAAAGCTGAAAATCTCCCACATGACAATGCCAAACGACCACACGTCCGACTTTTCCGAGGACACCTTCTCATCGAGACTTTCCGGAGCCATCCACCGGGCGGGGACTCTTGCACCCTGAACACCATAAATAAACTTCGTATTTCGTTCGTTCTGTACGTACAACCGCTTAATTTACCTGAGCATCACTCATACGGTAGTATTCCGACTTTTGCTTGGCCAGTCCAAAATCGCAGATTTTCAACACTTTATGTTCGCAAACAAGAATGTTCCGGGCCGCCAGATCTCGGTGGATGATATTGTTCAGGGCCAGGTATTCCATTCCACGGCTGATTTGATACGCAAAGTTGATCAAATCATCCTGCTTCAGTGGCCATTCTGCCGGAATGTTCGTTTCGGGACCGAGTAAGGTTAGATCGACAAATCCTTCGTTTAGATAATTGGGATTCTCGCAGTATGCTTTGTCGAAGATCTTAGCATGCTCACGGAGATATTTCAGCAAGTTTCCGTATGGAGAGAACTCCAGGACAATTTGGAGTTGACCTTTAAATAAAGGAGATGACCCTTTGTTGCAAAACAGAGCGCAAACGCGGGGCAAGCAAAGTGTACACGCACCGGACAGAACTATTCCAAGAAGGTTGACGATATTCAAATGTCTGCCAACTCGACTATGAATGGTAACTTCATCCATGAGGAGCTTGTGCTGAGTGGTATCAGCAAAGTTTCTAGCACATTTAACCGCCACAACACTCGGTGCTGGCCACTGGCATAGTTTATGCGCAACGGCTTTATAAACCATACCAAATTCTCCTTGATCCAGTCGATGTTCTATCGATAACACAAAATATCATAAGACGTACTTCATAGTTTTATATGCCGGTTGTATGACTTTAACATTTCTGTGCAAATGTTTATGCATACCGAATTTCAGAGCCGTCACAGGAATCTCTAAGTCTGCAGCCCAAGAAGGCACTTTCCACGCATAATACATCTCCGTAATATGCTTCTTGGTCGCCTCATCGACGGTGAAAAATATGGCGTCGGGTTCATCGTCGGGTGGGCGGTACATTTGCATCCTATTTCCGGTGTATGTCCGTTTTTTAATGTAGAACACCGCAAGAACTATAATCAGTACAACTAACACTACCGTCGTCACCGCCGTCCAGATAATCCACGTTTGATCAACGGGTAGTTGTCGCACAATGATATAATCAATAACAAGTTCGGACGTGACATTAACTGGACGCATTGTCGGAAAGATATCCACCTCAATCAGAATCTGCATCATGGCCGTTGGAATCATTTTCGGGTCCATCAGACGCTGGCTCTCAATGTCATCAACATACCAGATGATACTGTCCCTAGTCCAACTCATCTTAAACACATGGAACCGGAGATCAGCTAAACTGCTCTCACTGGTGAAGATCCACGCACCCTCTTTCAAGTGCCCATAATTAACGCCCATATCCACACGGGTCGGCTCATTGGTCCGCAGATCCGCGATGGAGATGCCTTGTTCCTGGCAGACGCTAGAATAGTCGAAATGGCACCCGTGGTCGACGAGGTGCATCATAGTGATGATCGACAGGTTCTCGGCGACTGGTAACTTGGCGCGGATCTCAATTTCACCGTACTGGAAGCTGAATGCCGATCCGGTACTGACGTGGCCGACAGAGTATGAAGTGTGGGTGGCGTTGTCGGTGACTGCGCTGGCTTTAACGTGAAGAGAACCTTCGGAGACGTATACATTTTCGGAGCGCTGATGTACCGTTCCGTTGTAGGTTGGCCTGGTGGCGGTTCTTGCGGACCACATGCTGCTTAATCCGTCTTCAAAGTCGTCGCGAAAGATTTGGGGACTTTGATGTACTAAAGGAATAACACACAAATATACTTATTTGACCGGGAGATTTTGCACTTGATTATTTTGAATTGAAGGTATCTTATTCCATATGACGCGATGTACTGTTGTTATTATTATGTTCCACAGAACGCGATGTGTTGTTGTTATTTTCACAGAATCTTACCATTGCAAAGTCTTGTATCCAGTGCGGTTGCCGGATTGGGTCCTTCAGTGTTGGCTCGTATTATATCCGGGCATGTAAAGCGTTCCGTAGAATTGCATGCCAATTTTCGGTCCACGTATCCCTTTAGCGCTGGACAAAATGCCCAAGCAGAATCGTTGACTGCTGCTCTTTCTGCCAAAAAAAAATCCGTTCTAACCTTTTTTGCCAGAAAAATTTGTTGGTTATGTGAAATATAACGTGTTAACGTCTACTGCAGTATGCGTTGGAAAATCGGTGTAATACATACCGGCAACTACACTGTATTCAAATATCACTTGATCAGCCTTTAGAACGGGCCTGTCATTCCTGATCACCTGCATCTGCAGAGTGATATTGCCGGAGTAGTAGTCCGTTCTCAGCTGCCCCACACTCGTGGCTTTGTCGCCTTTCTTTCTGTCGTCTCTTCGAAGGGTTTTCTTTAACAGCGGATCACCGTTGGGAAGGATTTCAAACACATGCACTGTGTCTTGTAAAGGCATCGTCGCTTCCCTAAAATGTTTAGATGATTCTAAAATTCACTTGAAACCGTTTTTTTAATAGAACGATAGTTCAGCTTAATTTGTACGGTAAACTATGCTCTTACGCAACATTCAGATACAGGCCATATTTTGTGGCTGCATCGTTAGGCAGGACGATAACGACCTTGACAGAACAGTTCTGCCGTTGTGGATACTTGAAGAACTGCAGTTTTCCACCGTATCTCCCGTTGGAAACGACAGTAACTTCTTTTCCACTGCCGCAGTAATCTTCCAGAAACACGTCTCCACGATCTAGTAACAAGAAAGTTTAAAACAAGTAACGCTTCAAATAGAAACGAAATAGAAATAGAAACGCTTCAAATACCTGTTAGATTCTCCTCAGCCACAACCAATCTTGACCAGAAGAAAAGTGGAAAAGAAAGACATAATACTACTTTAGATAAGCTAATTAACACCAGTTTCATATTGAAAAAAGATAACAACAATAATACGTAAACATAGTTTGTGTAGTACTGTACAATGTAAATCTACTGTTGAGATAGCACTGCTTGTGGTACAGTCATTCTGCTGTGCTGATCCATATTAGCTCTACCGTGAAATGCGAGCTGGAATCACGCTGCCTGTCATTAGAAGTTCTTTATCTGATCTTTGGCTCATGTTAGTACTCGGCTAAGTACTGTTATTTTCCTGCAGTCCACATGTTATTAGGAACTATTACGTCCACGCTGCGGTTACACATCCTGGAACGATGATCCCGATAAGTAGAACTGTCGTCAATTAAACATTTCCCGGAAGTGGAGACAAGTGGCTAGTTTTTATCCTTGCGACGTAGATTATTCATTATCCATTTAAGAAATCATGTTAGGATGCATTTTATTCTGATTATGCGGTCTCACTAATAATTTATAATGATATAAGAGCGAACGTGCTCAATAGAATAGTAAACGTTTCAGTATAAAACTTTTACCAGTTTTACTGCAAAAGTCTTGTACAATTCCCATGCAGTTTTACGTATGTAAACCATAATGAGTACAATAGCTGTAGAAAGCCAGGCATCAAATTCTAATGCACACGAACAGAAACTTATGAAACAGTCTGAACATTATTTTGTAGGGACTGGATGCTGTGCAGGTACACTCATGTGCGCTGGCATATGGATACATGCAAAGCTTATAAGCCAAAACATCCGTTTAGAAGGTTCTTCCACAGAAAACGATAATTAATCTAACGGCCAATCTTCATACACGAAACAACAATTCGCCTTATTGACTGTTCTGTATCCGTCATACCAATACTTAATCAAAGCGAAAGACGCATGACGTCAATAGAACTGGGAAGTACATCAGACCGGCAAGAAGTGAATAAATATCGTAATATGTAGCGTAACTTAAAAGCTATCATTAGCCTTACCCCATTCATTAGCCTAATGACTTTTAAAGGTTATCGTACGGTTGCGGCCGATTATGTGGTGACACGACTGTTGTGCGGTTAATTTATCAGAAAGTTAGCTTATGACGATATGCATATGAACTCTAAAACCGTAACAGAATGACATGCTGAACGTTTACAAAGGAAGCACACAAAAACATCCTGGTGGGACATTATCGTATCCAGCAATCATGTATCGCGAAATTTGATCGGAAAACAGATGCGAGCTGTGCTTTCGGTGTATGCATATGGACGGTTACACGTACTGTTATATATATCGTACAGTTGTACTTCCCTCAAACCTACGCATGTGTACTCTCGATTTTCTTGATTCACTACAGCAGGAATAGTGTGCATGCGTTCCTGACAAAGGGTCCATTGAGGAAACAAAAAAACAATCCGGTATACTTTTTGACATTTGTACGGTGGTGGCTTTGATGATACACAAAATGATATCGTAAACGTGTTATTAGAAGCCCGCTGATCAGGCTAGTTCATAATTTACCTATCCTGAGATCCACACATCTTGCACAAAAATACCGAATCTCTTTTCACACACTACCAGAAAACATTTTAACTGATCAGGGGAGAAGTGCGGATACAATACAAAAAAGCTTATCTTTTCTTGGTGGAATGACATGATAGCATCATAACTGGCAGTCGGATGTACTTAAGAGTTGTACAGTGGGTCCCGATAAGACATAATGTGATATGGATCTTCCCTATAATGTTCTTTAAAACATAAATCTTCCATAAAATATGAATCTTCCCTAAAACAAAAGCAGAAAGTGTTGACGAAGATCGCCCACATTGTCTTAACATCCTCCAATGAAATGATGAATTTTTTCAGTTAGTATTTACCGTGTTGGACGATAAGTAATAACACAAATGGAGCCAACTGTCTGTCCACATACCTAATGTACGTTATATGGCAGCTAGCTAGAACTGGCATGATCATTATTATCGCTCTGTAATCAAAACGTACGATCGTTTCTGTTACTAAATATAACAGTGTTAGTCACAGTTAGTGTAACACTCATGATACTACGGGTACTGTTGTGTTCGGTAGTTAAGGTTTAGTTAAAAGTACTTTGTTACCGCGATCCAGTACCTTGCAGTAACTAACAACGCCTGTTTTTTGCTAAGACTTTCCAATCCGAAGTTTAAATTTTGTGCCTCCTACCACAACAGTTCATATAAAAATGCACAATACCAATTCAGTCCATCGTTTGGTAATCTGCGTTCTCCTCACATCTATGTCATTGTGGGCACCGGCTGCTCTTGACAGCATAAAATATGGTAATCTTGTGGCTATCTAAGATTGTTATGTTGCTTCTTATCTAGCTGTACCGCTGCTTCCATAGATCTCAATGGCACGGTATATCTGGAAAATTACTGCAACTCCAGTCCACAGGATCTGTTAGTAACTAGCAAGGACAACTACGGCGGAAAGTTAGTCTTCTTCCCCTATCAGTACAGCTGCAATATGACATTCAAATTCGTGGTGCAGCATCCAGTAACTGACCTGAAGCATTTCTTATACTTTAACATCCGGTAAGTCAAGGATATCGTATTGATTTACCGAGAGTGCTGTCAAAACACGATTTCACAGTGAATCAACCATGCCTCTGGGTGACGTATTAAAGATCTACCAAGTAATGCCGTATGCTGCCTTATCGAAGATCAAAGTGATTCGGAGAGATGACGAAAAGAAAGGCATGGAAGACTCTGCGATGAGCTTCGGTCAAATGAAAACAAGTTATTCCTCTGGTAGCATTATTCTGTTTCTCCAACTGGAAGTGACAACAAGTGGCACAACACGTCCGAAAATGCATGATCAAGTGATTCTCCAGTATACGACAGTTATCGGTATTTTCTCTTTACTTAAAAGCCACCAGAAAAGTTTGTTGTGTTTGTCATAAAGTTACGATCTTTACAGAAAGTGTTCGATCCGTTCATGGGAAAGAGTGGGTATACTGCTCAGCGCTGAACGGATACGTGAATCGTAATCTCAGTTGCAACGCGAGTCGTATCGCATGTCCGGACAAATTCGTAACCGACAGCGACGGAAAGAACCGGGCGTTTGTGGATCGACGACCTTGCGGAGGTATGAAGAGGATTGCGTCAGAGCTCTTGTTGACTGATAGGTAGCATATACTACACAACTTGGATAATATAATCATTGGTTGAAACATAGTTGCACTGTTGAAGCATGACAGTTAATCCATCGATACGAGTACATACATATAAGCAGTAAAAGTAGTCCGTTTTTGTCTTTTGAATGAATTTAAACCTCAGCATGTATTAGTCGTACATCGAACGCCGGGCTCAGTAACCGCGCTCGTGTGGTGCAACTAACTGGTAATAGTTTCCTAATCAACCGGGTATAATAATAACTCAAAGGTTTGAGCTCGACAGCGCTGAATGTGTAGAACTCTCGGCGTAGCCTGATCTGCCTGATCTGTCTACTGAACTGCGAACTAATCCAGATCGTGTGTCGTATCCTGGGTCCTTAACAAGCCACTGCTTAAACATCAGCTGCGAGATACTTTCTTATATCTCGGCACTGACGGAAATACAAACGCGTTTTTAATAATGGTATTGCAGACGGTATGGAGACTTCTGGACTGTATCGCGAGGATTTCCGGGCGCCACCACGCTTTCTTAGTAATGGCTGGAATGTCACAAACGCAATGCGCACAGCGAACAACAGCACTGTATATACTCGACCAGAAAACGTAGAAATAGCCGACGGCCTGCTTCGGATCACTGCACAAACAATGGCAGACAACGCCACTCATACATCATATTACACTGGACAAGTCAGCTCAGGATCTTTTGCAACTCTTACCTACGGTGAAGTCGAAATCCGAGCAAAACTGCCACTGGGACCTAATATGACAATTATCACTGTGATACGCTTAGTGAATCTCGAGTGCCAGTTTGACGATTCCCCCGCTTGTCAGGAAGGCATTCTCGTAGCCGAGCTGAGCAGCGATAAACCTAACTGCGTGACCACTGGCGTCAGTAATGGATTCAGGACAGAAACCAACTGTACGCAACAGAGTTTAACAGACTCTCAGTTCCACGTGTTCAAGTTGACCTGGACGGAAGAGCTTATTACCTGGTTCATAGACGAGATTGAACTGTACAATCTATCGGTTTTGGCTGTGATACCATCGGCAAGGATGCAGATTGTCGTGGAGCTCAGTATTTCCCCAGACAGCGATCCCGTCAATGCTACAGCGGAATTATTAGTCGATTACATTATTCTGCGAGAACATGCACAGTCGTCTTCTAGATGGGAGATTTGGGTTGCAGTTGTAACGCCAACGACCGTAACGGTGCTGGCGATCTGCGCATGGTACTGGAAAGATCGACGCCATCGTCTCAAAGATGAACCAGAAAACCGCCACGGTCCGTTGAAATTCGGTAAGCTAGCGTGCATGAGCTTTTAAAAAGGCATTACTTCGAACTATAGCAATGTGTCAAATTTTGGGACAGATAAATTTAGAGCAACGTATTGGGGAGTGTCCACTAAAATTAGAACTGCGAGAACTTTTAATAAACGGTTTAGCATATGTTTATATTACGTACTTTATTTTTGAAATATGTGATAGCCTATAAGCTAGAAGAAGGAGAATTTGGAGTCATCTGGAAGGCCACTGCTTTTGAGCTGCTTGATCATCCAGTGCCCTGTACAGTAGCAGTCAAGTGCGTCAGGGATCGCAGTGATGACTCCCACCGTAAATTCCTTATGAGCGAAGCGACCATTCAAAATCAGATTGGCAAGCATCGTAATATCGTGGGATTGCTCGGCGTCATCATGTCCGGTAAGTGCATGACCTTTTGATAATAATTTCACTAGCAAAAGCCGCAACACTCTGTCATTGTACTCTTACGAGTCCTGCGTTAGCGAACCGAAGAGAACTTCCTGCTCCAAAAACAACTACCCTGGTTTTCTTTATCCAGATCAGATGTTTCTAATCCTGGAGTATTCTCCTCATGGGAATCTACTACAGCATCTCCGGGATCATGCAAAAATGTTCTCAAATAATGGATGCGGAAGTTACAATTACATCAACGCCAAGATTTCCACGGCGTTTTCTGGGGAACGGATTCCCTGTGGATGGCCTTTGACAACGGCCGATCTCGTCGATTTTGTTTACCAAATCAGCTGGGGAATGGAGTACCTGGCTAACAAGAATGTCATCCACAGAGATCTGGCGGCGCGGAATATTCTTGTGTTCGAGAAAAAGGTTCTGAAGATTGGAGACTTTGGGATGGCAAAACAGACGACCGACTACTACCACATGACTGACGTTGAGGTACTCCTGTTCACTATACGGTTATACGTCCGTTATTTTGTTTACTTTTTGGTTTAGACTGCAAAAGTTCCGGCAAAATGGATGGCGCCAGAGAGTTTACAGAAACTAATGTTTTCCCAGAAGTCTGATGTGTGGTCATTTGGTGTCGTCGCGTGGGAAATCTTTTCCTTCGGCAAAGTTCCCTATGACAACATTCTTGAACTCTTCTCGTACGATGCGTTTACATCTGCATTAGTAAGAGGCCTGCGACTTTTAAAACCAAAGGAATGCCCGGTGTCCATGTAAGTTCATTTGTGGTATAGATTTTTGGTTTGCGGATAGATGAACGATTCTGTCCTTTCCTGTTGACTAAAGTCACCGTTTTTTGTTAGTGCTTGTATGTAACTAATAGTCTACTATCGCTGCAGGTTTGATATTATGCTGGAATGTTGGAAAGTCTGTGATCAAGAGAGGCCGACCTTCGCAGAGCTTAATCAAAAAATCGAGCCGCTTGTGGAGAAGCAGTCTCGGAGAAATTACGTCGAAGCGACTGACCCGTACGTTATACTTCGGATTCCCCGGGATGTGACCGGTTCTCCTGTGACAGACGAGGAATCTAGCTTAAACCAAGAACAGTTAAAATGGCGAGCAGTGAAAGCAACACATCGCGGCGTTAGTGCCATTTGCCAGATTCCAGTGATTCTGTCTTTGACCATTTAGTCCATGTTTGCCTTTGTAAAATGTTGACTAACGGTAGAATTTCCGCTATAATCCTATTAAATGAATAAAATCATTAATACTAAATCAATAAAATTCCAAAAATTCGGTTCTCCATATGTTTACTGATTCGCATTTCCTGTAGTAGCCTGTAATAAGGGTCAAAGTACGTAAGTAACGGAACATATCGTTTTATTATATAATTGCTGATTCTTGTGCTCGATATCCCTAGTGTTGCATTTTAATTCATGAGCTGAGAACATTTATCCTGTCCTCACTCATTGTCACATCTATCCTCTCCTCATTCCAAGCAATCAGCAAACACATGTTCAGGACTCGGCCTGACCAAGCAATTCAGAATCGGCGTCACTTCGCTTTTGGTGTCTGCACAGACGGCACTGGAGCTCAAGTCGCGTAAACATACTTGACCTAAACGCGTATTACAAACAAACACAGCCATATTTCAAGTTTTGCCAAAGGAGAAAAACTGAAAGAACAACAACTGTGTACAGGAGAAATAGTGTCTGTTCAGTGGAATAAATAGCAATGCTAAAACAACTTTATTAGATTTTATTATATTTATTACTTTATTATATTTATTATTATTATTATATTTATTACTTTATTAAATTTATTATTATTGCTGACAGCGGTCGAACGAACCGGAAAATACAAATATTTAATTAACCGATATGTGACTCGATTGGTTTAGGATGTACGAGATGGTAAGAAACAAGATTATTTTCCTGCACTAATCGGCGGATTAGCATAGTTATACGGTATCGCAAAGCTTGGCTTACATTTGGCGCTAACAACTATGCCGTTTAGTGTGACTGAAAACGCCGATTTAATGCACATTTTTATGCACAACGCTCCACT
>JAQGAU010000318.1:0-31282 GCA_034698045.1 Paramacrobiotus richtersi
CAGTCACCCCTGCTGGGTGCGAGAAGATGCGCCGCCTCCAGGGCATCATTTTAAAATTAAAATCACGGGATTCGGACAAGTATTTACCGAACGCTGACTCAAAACTGTTGTACAGTGGTGTATGCGGCAAACAAGTAAAAGTGAATTCTACAGAGTTTTTAGCACCGCCGGTCACCCCCACTAGGTGCCAAAAGATGCGCCACATTCAGGGCATCATTTTAACCCTCGCCCCCTTCCAAGAAAATTATACTTGGAGATTTTGAGCGGTGTATGGAACCAAGCCAATGAGAATTTGCGGATCCGCCCCAAATGCACCGCTCGATTCAATTAAATCATTGTCATGAGGCAGGCATGCCAATGGTGGACGGTGTCTCCACAGAAAACAGCTAAATTCCGTCTTTTCAGTCAACTGAGTACAGTCGAACCAAGAAATTTTTCCGAGTGGCTCTTTGAGCTGCTCATGGTAGAGAAACTATCCCTGCATGTTTGTACATTTCACGACATGCCTAAAAAAATTCATTTAGGAAATCTTGCATACGCAGAATTCAGCTTCCGGTTCAGGCGGTGTGGGACCCCGCCTCCGTAACTCTCTCTGCCATTGTTTTTCACAAAAACGGTCGTTGCCATATGGAAGAGCGTAAAACGTTAGGCGCATTCATGTAAGGACATGATGAAAGGAGTTGAACTGAATTTGTAGTGGTTTTCTGAATACACAAAGCGGTCTCGCACACCGCCATCAGGGGGCGAGGGTTAAAACCAAAATCACGGGATTCGGACCAGTATTTACCGAACGCTGACTGAAAACTGGTGTACAGTGGTGCATGCGGCAAGCAAGTAAAAGTGAACTCTACAGAGTTTTTAGCACCCCCAGTCACCCCCACTAGGCGCGGAAAGATGCGCCGCATTCAGGGCATCATTTTAAAATCAAATTCCCAGATATAATTCGGCTGTTCCATTCTAGCTTCGTGTTTCTTTCCAGTGTATCTAATCCAATCCAAAATACGTGGTCAGGGTCACCGACGCTAATACTCAGGCACGAAATAAAACCAAGTCAGCACAACTGTCACACGGTAGGGCCGAAGAACCCAATAAAGAAGAAGCAAACAGTATTTGAAGAGGCTTCGAAGTTCGAGAAACAAAGTGAACAGTAAATCCAACATAAAAAAGATATGAATGGCAAACTCATTGGACACTGGCAACCATTTGATGCCAGTATGGACGTCATGCTAAGCAGGGTCAACAGGCATTTATAGGAAATGCATTTCGAACGTCTGGGTTAGGTTCGCGGGTACAGTGTCAACGCCGAGGATGTGACTAAGCATATTATTGAATTAATTTCTGACTCCTTACTGTAAGGACATTACTATAAACAAGTAAAGGTATTGCTCCTCCCCAATAACGCGAGGAGAATTGGGTATTTTGGCTCCAGTATGCCTTCATAGATACTACGCTCAATGTCGTATTGTTGGAAACATGTCACTTTCAGTAATTTACTTGTGTTTGTGTTCCAGAACGTTCCAGATTCAGAAAATTTGCAGTGTTTGGTGTACACAGGCAGATGATAGGCTCTATGAGGTGACGTCACCCACGCCGAGCCAGTGGCTGTCACTATGAAACAGTACTTTTGAATCAAGATATGAGAGTAAAACAACTAGTACTTGTAATGACAAGGGGTTGATGTTGATCGGAGACCGGGGACTTCGCCTTAAAATGTTCACATAGTTATTTTGCTGACATGCAGCGATAGTAAAAGAATGCGCGAGAAGTACGGCAACAGACTTGTAGTTGTGGTAATCATGATGTCAGTCTTGCTTCCGGTAAAATCGTTTCGACAAATCACCCATAGTCCGCCGTGTACAGTATCAGCTGCGGATCAACGGACCATTCAATCTGAAAACATTGCCCCTAGAAAAGTAAGGTTTTTTCCTTTTCGAACATATTTCCCTTCGTAGTCACAGATTCACTATTTTGATGAATCGTCCCACACCCGGCTTAAAAACCCGATATATTGACAGATTTGACGACCGGAATTGGCGAAGAGCTGATCAAGTACCATACAAACGGCACAATCATAACCCTGGACAAAACCGCCTGCCTCTGTCGCTTCGCCGATACGTCCTGTTGTTCCGTGCGAACAAGACCTTTCATTGTCAACTTTGCCGCTAGCAAGACATGCGCCAAACCCTAGACGCTCTACGGAAACGAAACGGCTAAAAATGTATTCAAAAAAATAGACAACGGCGGCAAGATCGAGACTGAACCGTCTGAAAGGATCTTCCCGACACTTCACTAACCGTTAGACTGTTGGCAAACGTCGACACAAACCAGCAGATCACAATATAGCCAATGGTTTTCTTTACATACAACAGCGACTTACAGTATACTGATGGTGGAAATAAACAGCGACCAGAAGACTGAGTGCTACCGCACAGAATGACTAGTAGGTGGCGCCGACTGGTCTGCCGGAGAAAGACAAACGCGGCGCTAGGAAAATTATAGAATTGATCATAATACCGGGAGCAGTCCCGGGACAACGAAAACACCCGAACAGCAATAACCTAATACGATCCGGTACCATTTTCGGATAACTCGCACGCAAAACAGTTGCACATAGAATTTAATTTTGTTGAAAGTTCGTAAATGTCCAGCACTATAGTTAATAGTGAAGAAACTGAGAGCATGCTGAAACAAGTCAATTCACTGTTGAAGTACTTCACCAATGATTTGCTGGAACAAAATTCTTAACCGATTATTCATCATTCTCTACAAGGATGGCATGTGTGCTTGAAAACGCAAATAGCATTTTATGGCGTGGGAGATTATCGGTATTTTATCGATGCGCAGCTTAATGGATTGCAGTGTTTTGATTGTTAGGCTTTCCATGTAGAATTACATTAGAATGATATGTGTTACACGACTAATGTAAAAGGAAACCTTTTCCATTTAGCTTTCTCCACCAAACGTTATTCATTCATTTGACAAAAGCTCCCTCGGTAAAGGGCTACGCTTATTGCGCTTACAATGCCGAAACGAGCGCAGTGGTCGTAATTTCATCGTCACGCGTTTGGAGTGAGATAAAGTTGTACAATAATTATGAGGTCATGATACGGATATGAACACCATAATGATGAACCTAGATCAACCAGCATGTCTTACGTGCGTGAATCTTATAATATACAGGCGATATATAATTAAGTTTACAGTCAGAAAAGAGCGACGTATGGTACGCTGTGTCCTTCAAAATCTTCCATACTTCTATTGGTTAACTATATCTGGCTTTTGCAGGGGAATAGAGACATACAACTTATTGGTTGGTTGTGCTAGACGCCAAAGCCGCTAACAGTTCTGAATAGCAAAACGAATTATTGTCTTACTTGTTGGTAAATGTAATGCACAAGATATAACGGTACCTGCATAAGATAATAAAGACCGCACATTATACAACAGTACCCTTATCATACATACATGATAATATTACGATGGTGAATGAGGCTCCACGTTGCCCGTACATGTGCCAGTCGCTATTCCTTGTAAATTAATGCATGCGTGATAAACCCGATAATAATATCTGTAATTCCCAAAACAATGAGCAACAAGCCAAGACATAGTACAGTAATAATACAAGACAGAGTAGTTTTTTTAGATAACCAGAAAAAGATCCAGTTGAGGCGAAACTGCATGACAGATGACTTGTAGTGGTTTAATGGCTGCTCCTGTATTGGTTAACGCGGTGTCCCTGTAGCAGTTTTTTCAGTGTCACTTGGTTGTCAGTTCCCAGCAAAAATAATATAGTCTGCAAAGAACAGCAACACAGGGCGACAAACTTCGCGCGGCTTATAGTTGTATGTGAAATAAACGAGCTTAGCGTTCAGCCATGGCCAGTAGCACAATCATGCGCATGTACCACTAATCATGTCATAGATTTAATTGCGCTCCCAGCGCGCATCCCCGGCGTTTTAGGATCGACTACTACCTCGAACTGTATTCCCGAAAATTTCTTATCTCTACCGATTCTGCTTTAATACGTATACTAAACTAAGCAGTCCACTTACTGCATTTATTACACTAAACATTACGATATCGTATCGGGATTCCAACGCGTCCACACATGTCCACTGCCTTCAGCCACAGCAGCATCGTCTCATACCCGACATAAAAACCCGATGTTTTAACAATAGGCTTGACAATCGGAATAGGCAAAAAGCAGATTATGTACCACACATACGAAACAATCAGAATCCGGGCCAAAACAACTTGCCTGAGTCGCTTCCCAGATACGTCTGGATGCTCAGCGCGACCACGCCCTTTCCTTGCCAGCTGGCATCGGAAGGTCATGATGTTATCCACGGGCGCGCATACAGCGGTCGCTAAGAAGTTGAGGAATAACATGTGGCAGATGAACAGACTGCCGCGTTGGTGTTGGGCTTCTTGCTTGAAGATGACGAAGATTAACAGAATGCTGGCAACACCAACAACAGGATGCTGATGAATATGATGGATAGGAACCAAGCGTAGATTATGGATAGACTAGCAACTGGTGCGTTCGCGGTAGCACTGGAGTTTGTAGCGATTGGCATTTTGAAGGTTGCCACTGTGTACACCTTTCTGCAGTGATGATATTCCAAGTCAAAGCACCGTTTAAGCGCGGTAGAAGACTAAACAGTAAAAATTCTTTTATATCTGTTGTAACTAGAGATCTGTTATATCCAATGTCCATGCAAAAGCTTGCGGTTTTGTAAACTGAGTACACGAATGTGAGGTAAGCTTTATGACTCCATTTGCTGTTTTTCGACAAACACTACAACTGCACATTGTATTAATCACACTGAAGTAGCAACCGGCAAGCTAGTTGATTATAATATAATCATAATAATTATTTGTGATCGCTGCCAAATTTAACCGAAACTCAGTGGCTGCACCAGCAGAATTAACATCCGGTGAGCCGAATAATCGTCGCTTGTGCGTACGATGTCCGACAATGGACTGTGAAATGGGACTTCAAGCTGCGGTTGAATTACAGGAACAATTAGTAATTTCAATAACCGCTAACGTTGCTCTTTCATACATCAGATTTCCTTTGAGGGTACGGATCCTCCAAGCGCGCACCGCATTTCTGTATAATTACTCCTACTGTGGAATAAGTTGTGCCCTTCCGCCGCATACATCGCATTCGCTGGAGGATATCCGGCCGGCATGCAATGAGCTTCCTCTCTTGAGATAAAGCATGATGAATGAAGGAGGCATATGTTATAGCGGTTATTGTAATTACTAAATGTTCCTGTAGCTTTAACTCCCGTTTCACATTCCATTGTCGGACATCGCACTCACAAGCAACAATTATTCCGCTTACCGGATGTTCATTCTGCCGGGGCAGTTACAGAATTTCGGTTAAATTTGGCAGCAATTACAATTACCTAGCTCGCCGGCTGCTGTTCTAGTGTGATTGTAATACAATGTTCAGTTGTAGCGTATGTTGTAACACTGTATTAATAATATTCCAAGCCAAAGCGCCGTTTAAGCGCGGTTGAAGATCTTGTTAGCAGGTTCGAGCAGTAAGAATCTGTTCCATATGGCATATGTTATACCTAGAAATCTGTTATATCCAATATCCCAAGCCGATCTTGTAATCCATATCTGCAGGTACACAAATGTGAGGTAAGCTTTATGACTCCATTTGCTGTGGTGCACATAGTGGCATCCTTTAAAATGCTAAACGCTACAAACTCCAGTACTACCGTCAGCGCACCAATTGCTAGTCTATCCACAATCTACGCTTGGTTTTTATTCACCATATTCATCAGCATCCTCGGCGCGATTGCCAGCATTCTGTTAATCTTCGTCATTTTCAAACAAGATGCCCAACACCTGCGCAGCAGTCTACTTATCCGCCAGATGTTATTCCTCAACTTCTTAATGACCGCGGTCTACGCGCTAATGGACAACATCATCACCTTCCGATACCAGCTGGGCTACAGGGAAAGGGTTTCTTGCGACGCGATAGTCTTTTTCCGGCAGACCAATCTCGGTGCCACATACTGGTCATTCTGTGCAGTGGCACTTGATCGGCTAGTCGCCGCTGTTCTCCCACATCAGTACAAGTCGATATTTTCCGTGAAGAAAACCATAGGATATAGCATGATCTGCTGGTTCGTGCCGGCCGTTGTTAATACTCTTACGGTCAGCGGTGTCGCGGGAAGAGCCTTCCTGGCGTTGCCGCTTGGGATCTGCGGGTCAGAGTCGGTTTTGCCGTCGTTGTTTATCTTTTTGAACACATTTCTGGTCATTGCGTTTCCATTGAGTGTGCAGGGTCTGGCGCATGTCATCTTGGCGGTTAAGTTGACAAGGAAAGGTCATGAGCGCGCTGAGCGCCCGGACGTATCAGCGAAGCAACAGAGGCAGGTTGTTTTGGCCCGGGTTCTGATTGTTTCGTATGTATGGCATATAATCTGCTTTTTGCCAATTCCGATTGTCAAGCCTATTGTCAATATATCGGGTTTTTACGTCGGGTATGAGATGGTGCTGCTGGGGATGAAGGCGGTGGGCATGTGTGGATGGGTTGGAATCCCGGTATGATGTCGTAAAGTTTAGTGTAATAAATGCAGTGAGGGAACTGCTTGGTATTTTTGGGCATGACTCAGAAATAATTAAGTCCTTCATATCAATATGGATGAGATGGATCACCCACAGACTGCTATATTTTTATTCGTAAAAGCCGAAATAACAACAAAAGCCATCGCTAGGAACACTACATACACAGAATTCTAAACATTGAAAAAACAACCAAACTCGTTATCAGACAGCTTTGAGCGCGCAGGTAAGGTGCCAAGAACAGCCAAGTGACTGCTATGTTATGTAAGTCATGCCAAACATTAATAACTTTGCCAATTCAGAACTTTTCACCGTTTGTGCCAGTCCGTGATTAAAATATTGCTAAATGTTAGGCATATTTACTAGATCATAATGGTCTGAAGGACATCATTATTTATTTTTGAGTCCTGCCGGAAAATACTTACTTGTAAGCTATCTCGTTTATTTCACGTGTAGGTACAACCATAAGCCCCGCGAAATTTGTCGACCTGTATTACTGTTCTTCGCAGGTTATATTCTTTTTGCTGGGAACGGACTACCAAGTGACACTGAAAAAAATGCTACAGGGACACCGCGTTAGCCAAATCAGGAGCACCCATTGAACCACTACAGTTCATCTGTCATTTTCGCCACCAGTGGCTATTTTTCGAGTTATCTACCTTTATCTAGTTATCTCTCTATTTTTCTAGTTTTCTAGTTACTACATCTTGGCCTGGGGAGCGGGAACTATTGTTATCGGGTGCATTGGTAACTTATACATAATTTACAGGGAAAGGTAGGAAAAACATGTATGATAAGGGTACTGCTGTATAATGTGCGGTCCCAATTAATTATCTTACGCATGTACCGTTATCCGTTGGATGTCAGTCAGTTCAAATTATTGGTTCGGCAAAAGATTAGGACTGTATTAGTACGTCGCAATAAGTTTGCAGGGGCCGCGATCGAGAAATGACACATGTTCAATTTAGAATTTGTGGCAGCCGCCGGCGAAAAGAAGGGTCGATCCAGCTCCTCATATCATAGCCAGATGTACTGCAAACTGGTCTATTTCTAAACGCGAATTTGTCGGGAAATTCAGCACAGATCACCGACCAAAGGAAAAATTATTGTATTGGCGGCTGACAGCGAGTCCAGTAACCGCGGCAAGGATATGCGCAAGCACTACGGCTTTAATTCAAAACCGAATAACTAGAAGTATAGCAAAAAGTGGTGTTATTTCATAGGCCAATTATGTGACGAACAACATATACTATTTTTTTACTAGCTTTAAGGACACGTGGTACAACTTCGCATGCATTTGTTGAAGAATCTGTGTAAGAGTTCAGTTCATTCGGTACATGACTGAACTAACAAATCATTAAAGGTCAGAAATCTCTTCAACGAGTGACATTTCCCTGGACATGCTACTAATTACAGAGCTATGTACGATCATCGTCTGGGTGATCTCGTCACATTACAAGACAGTAATTTAATTTTTGTCAATAATGTGCCCAGTGCACAAAGTCAGCATTTAACCACTGCTGTATTGGATTTTACCAAGGACTTTTTCACTTTCTGGTGGCCGTCAGATTCATATGCATATCTGTACAGCACGCAACTAAGAAGATTTTGCCATCAAGCCATTACTTGACAAGCTATAGGGAATAAATGCCTCCAAATGTGTTGTCATAAACTGCTACCATATTGTGCAACAACGACATATACCTACCAAGATCACACACAGTACGGCTTCAGATTTGAAATATCCATTTTGCACACCAGCAAAAAGAGTTATAAGTTACAACAAACTAGCTGTGTCTTATGTTCGCGAAACGATAATAGTATTACTAAAGCTTGCCTCAGTACAGTACATGAACAAACTGCTTGGCGACACTAACCTTGTCGTGCTGCAAGCTGCAGCTCTTTCGAAAGTAAAAAAGATCATGTACTTACTTGGCACCAGCTAGCGCCGCTAACGAAGCGCGCTTGACACACGACTGCTGACATGCTGCGTCATGAAAGGGTCCACAAGTGAGAAAAGCATTTTATCTGTGTGCGATAACGTTTCCTGATGAGTACTGCCATTGATTTCGTACTGGCAACTAACAGTTTATAGTACAAAGACGGGCGCACATCTGCGTATCTGCGCAAATTATCGGCGCATCTGGAACATAGCGCGAATTAGTCGCAATCCGACTTCGGAGATGAAGCTCGGGCCAAATTGGCTGCGCTTTGTTGCGCTTTTTTTAAAATTTCAAAATGGTACTTTGTTTGTTTTTCTACATACAATTCGTTTTCATGTAACATATTTGGAATTTGCGTGAACACGCGTCTGAAGAACTACATTTACATACAAGGAGAAACGACATATTTTTTTATTTTTCTTGTTGCAGATCTGTAGACACGCGTTTACTGAGACGCAAATTCTTAATAGTCTGAATACATGAAAACAAGGTGGATTTAGAAAAAAAAGAAATTTCATTTTGAAATTCGAAATGATTCATCAAAGGGTAACCAGACTTGATCAAAGAGTTACACTGTTACAGTTTTGAACCCGTGGATGTGCTGCGCCCAGCCTATCTGAAGCCTTCTGTTGTGCTGATTTTTTGAAATGATGTTATTGGATGGTGATCAGCAATCCGATTAAACAGCAGAATGATGAGTCATTGATGCGGACAACGAATCACACGGTCTACGGATTTCCGATCGTTTCATCTTACGTGGTAGCGTAGTTATTATTTTATTCGACACCCGTTTCTGTAACTACGCAGTTCAACAAAATCCGTAACATACTGCGTTGTTGCCCATGAAACTGGAAGAAATCTGGAGCAGATTTCATTCACATGTCACATTTCAGTCGATTGCTGTGGTGGTGAACGAACCAAATTATTGTAAACGGGAAATGGTCGACACCTTGCCAATTGGTCCAATTCCGTTCAAGTCATGAGTTACATCTACGTGCACTTATATAAAGGACCCGATTACACCAAAGGGATAATAGAGCTGGATGAAATTAGTCTGGATGAAAGGGATAATGTTGCTAGTCTATCCACAATCTACGCTTGGTTTATATCCACCATATTCATCAGCATCCTCGGCGCGGTTGGCAGCACTCTGCTAATCTTCGTCATTTTCAAGCAAGACGCCCAACGCCTGCGCAGCTGTCTGCTCATCTGCCACATGTTATTCCTCAACTTCCTAATGATCGCGGTCTACGCGCCAATGGACAACATCATGACCTTCCGATGCCAGCTGGGCTACATGGATCGGGTTTCTTGCGACGCGGTGGTCTTTTTCCGAGAGACCACTCTCGGCGCGACCTACCGTATCATCCTGTGCAGTTGCACTCAATCGACTGGTCGCCGCTGTTTTCCCACATCAGTACAAGTCCATGTTTTCCGTGAAAAAAACTATAGGTTACATTATAATCTGCTGGTTCGTGCCGGCGGTTGTTAATACTCTTACGGTCAGTGGAGTGTCGGCAAGGACCTTCCTGGCGCTGCGGCTTGGGGTTTGCGGTTCAGAGTCAGTTTTGCCGTCGTTGTTTATCTTTCTGAACACATTTCTGGACATTTCGTTTCCGTTGGGTGTGCAGGGTATGGCGCATGTTATATTGGCGATTAAGTTGACGAGGAAAGGTCATGGTCGCGCTGAGCGCCCGGAAGTATCAGCAAAGCGACAGAGGCAGGTTGTTTTGGCCCGGGTTCTGACTGTTTCGTATGTATGGTGCATAATCTGCTTTTTGCCAATTGCTCTTGTCAAGCCTATTGTCAATATATCGGGCTTCTACGTCGGATATGAGATGCTGCTGTTGGGGCTGAAGGTGGTGGGCTGGAATGGCTGGAATGCCGGTATGATAGCGTAAAGTTTAGTGTATTAAATGCATAGTTTAATAAATTAACGCAGAACCGATGGAGATAGGGAATTATTGGGAAAACAGATCAAAAGTAATAGTCCATACTCCTCAAACGCTGGTGATACGGGTAGTTAGCTCAATTAAAGCTATAACACGATTAATGGTACATGCGCCTGAACCAACTATTGTCTGAACGCTAAGCTACCTCGTTTATTTGACATACAACCATAAGCCCCGCGATATTTGTCGACTTGTATTGCTGTTCTTTGCAGGTCATATTCTTTTTGCTGGGAACGGACTACCAAGTGACACTGAAAAAAATGCTACAGGGACACCGCGTTAGCCAAGTCACCAGCAGCCATTGAACCACTACAATTCATCGGTCAGTTTCGCCTCCAATGGATCTTTTTCTAGTTATCTTTATTACTATACTCTCATAATGTGCGGTCTTAATTCGTACAAGAATTGTAATCGTACATAGCGTGATATGTTTGCAGGACTCTTCGAGAAATAAATCTACGTTTTACTATACTTCTAGTCATTCGGTTTTGCATAAATGCCCTAGTGCCTGCGCGGCAACTGTACTCGCTGTCAGCCGCCAATACAATATTTTGCCGCCAGGTCAGTCATGTGACGAATAGTGTAAACTATTATTTTACTAGCTTTAAGCTTTCATCTTTATGAACTAGCTATAGAATGGTATTCGACAAAATTACACGTGCAGCATGTGTGCTGCATTTGGCTGTTTATGCGTTTTAGTATTAGATTTCTGCAGTCGTTGTTAGCTTGTTAGTTGTTTTGTTTAAATGCAACTTCCTGATTTCTCCTATACAGTGTACATGTTTGCATAGTGAAACCAGTAAGCCAACAAGAAGCATGACAAACTGTCTTTTAAAAATCACCCAAACAACGAAACAATTGCACCAGTACCAGGAGGGCCACTAACCAAAGTTCTCAGCACACGCCCATGATGCTGTTGGAGAGACTGTTGATCTGCTCGAAGCATCGCAAGAATAATGGCAACATAGTATATACAGGATCGTTAATCATGAGTGCTTTCATTATAAAAACATAAAACAACAGAAAGGAATTTTTCTTCACACTCGAGGTGGTTGTAGCGCCATGTGTACAGATAAGTGGTTGATTGGAAGTTTGGAACAAACAAATGAACACGAACAAATTTGTATCCATCTGCGTTGTTATACGAATTAACTTTATTCCCATAGCATTACAAGCGTTTGCGCATAAGACAACTACATGCATTACGTTGGTATACTACGCCTGTGTACGGTACATAAGTAACATAACAGAAAGAACTGAATCGCCGTGACACGATGTTCCCTGTTTTACGATACCTCCCGGGACCAGGAATGAAAGTTTCCGCCGACTTTACCAGACGAGTACGAGGCTTTCGTGAATTTTTCGGCAGACCTTGCGACGAACATTTGGCAAACTGGGAACCGGGCAAGAATGCGGACTTTCTGGACACATACATATCGGCTGCTGGAAGTGGGCGACACGAAACGCTAAACAGTATGTCCCTTCGCTGTATGCTTACTGTATGTATGCGAAAATGGTAATAACTGCAATTTCAGTGAGAGAACTGCCGCTACTCCTCGAAGATTTATTCGAAGCCGGATTCTGGACCACTACAACCAATCTCCGATGGGTAGACAGTTATAACAAATGCAAGAACATTTACGATATAGACTGCAGTCTTGTAGGCATTCTTACTCATGGCTATACAGTACACCCAGGCATCCAAGAAAAAGTCCAAGAGGAGCTGGACAGTAATGTACCTAAAGGGTCTTTTTTGAAGTATTCCGACGGGGAACAGTTACGCTATGTCGAGGCTACAATCAAGGAGGCACATCGGTTTGCTAGCGTGGTGCCCTTGGGGATCTACCATTGCGCGGCCGAGGATACGAAAATCGGTGACTACGACATCCCCAAAGGTATAACGCATTCTCTAAACACTAAAGAAGGGATACATGAGAAAATCTAACTGCAGGAACATGGGTTGGACCTAATATCTACTACGTCCACCATAACGATGAATGGTGGGACCAGCCGGAGGAGTTCAATCCCGATCGCTTTTTGAACGCCGTTAATCACAGCGAAAAGTTAATACCATTTGCTTTTGCTAAGGCGTGGATTCGGCCTGATTTACAATAATTCTACTGCGCGACACCTATCAAAGGGTACGCTACATGCCGTCACTGTTAACCAACTATCGTTTGTTGAAGACGCAGTTTAATCATATTTCCTAAAAATACATTGTTTTGAAAACCGCTCCTTAGAGGAAGGCGGTTTTTATGAGTACATTTTTATAGATTAATCAAAGACGCGGTCACATTGTGAAGTGTTTCAGATTCCGCAGACGGACTGCTGTAAGGGGTTTTTCTGTTGCTCTCGAATGAATCTCAAATCAATAGAATTTCCAAACTATTGAAGACGCGCACGTCGGTTACGGGCTAATCTGTGGATCATAACTCCACTGTTTCATTTAGCAGTAGTATGACGACAAGCGCAATTTTTTTTTGAAACTTGTTTTTAATATTGTGTAGATATAATTTGAAAACTTTCAGAAAAGACGACCGGTAACGGTCACGTCCTACGAGCTGTTCCGTGTAATGTTTTGTGAGAATGAATTCGGGGTGACACACCAGTAAACCATGGAAGTCCACACAGGCCAGAGTGCAGTGAGACACAATCTTAAAGACCTAGTCCCAGAAATCTATAATGTGTTGTATGTAAACCGTTTTCCAAGACTTGGCATATCTAAAGATTTTTTTTGTGGTATCTTTAACGAGCAAACGAAAGTCCTAATGCACTGCACGCAGATTTTTCGCAAAAGATTACGAACTTTAAGCCGTTGCATACGGTCGCGCGCGCCATATATAATGCGATACTGATGCGAAAGCGAAACTCACCATAATCACTTGTAGGGAAACGACAATGTCCTGGCGAAACGCTGGCCCAACGGGAGCTGTTCATTATTTTCAGTGCGCTTATGCAGCGCTTTACCGTTAAACTGCCGCACGGTGTCCAGTCGGCCGGTCTCTTGAAGCCTACGCCGGGAATTGTAGCTGACACGCAGCCGCATGAACTCTGCTTCCATCCACGAAATGCCTAAATTTTATCTTTACAATGACAGCTTTGCGAGGACTAACAGAATTGAGGACATAAAGGAGAAAGCCGGCCTACGTATTTTTTGTTTCAGGGTTTAAGTATGAAATTGTGCGCGGTAACGTTGTTGATTTTGGTTAATGTTCCTTCTGTTCTAGAATTGTAACAAATTTTTTTATTTGATTTTTGGAATTTTTATTGTATCAACATCTTTTCTGGGCGATTGCCGAATAAAAAAACTGAGGACTTTTGCGTGGGATAACTTAGGCCAAGGCTAAATATTCAGGCAGGCGCAGCAGATGTATTCAGTGTGAATTTGTGCACCTACTTACGAGTGCACAAACAAATAAACACAGGAACCAAAGGACAAAGGTTCATGCGGCTGAAGTGGGTTCGATCCAGCCTTTGTTTTCCTTGACGCCGGTTGCGTTTCATTTATTACCTACAAATTTGCCACAATTCTTTCGATTTTCTATCAAAAAATTACTTCTAAAAAGTCACATTACGTACACGTAAAGACACGTTACATTAATGCTGTAGTACTCCTATCTGTTTTCGACAAACACACAGAGCACGTAGTTACCGAGGAAAGCAGCAACTCTTGGTTATTAATGAAACCGATACCTGAAATTACCGGTACCGTTGAAGTCCGTAGACATCCATCCGGAAGATTCTGTTACTGTGTTGACGTAGTAAGGGAATGTTTAATTAAACAAGGACTACATTACCGGGGATGTGTAATCAAAATGTTTAACCATATACGTTCGACAATGCGGGAGCAAACCCAACGATACCATTCGACTTCACTATTCCCATACTTTCCAGAAACCAAGATTCCTCCATCTTGTGTTACATGTATCGATCAACACTGTTACCACAACCGGATCAAATGCTGATGTTTTACTGATCTGTCAAGATCTCAAGGACCGTACCGTTCGAAGGATCTCCTACATCGAACCGCGTTTTGATTTTGAATCTCATAACTTCATAACTTCATAAAACTATAACCTGTACAATGCAAAACACTACGAATTCCAGTACCACAATCAGCGCACCAATTGCTAGCCTATCCACAATCTACGCTTGGTTCCTGTCCACCATATTCATCAGCATCATCGGCGCAGTGGCCAGCATTTTATTGATCTTCATCATTTTCAAGCAAGACGCCCAACGTATGCGCAGCAGTCTGCTCATCTCCCAGATGCTATTTCTTAACTTCTTAATGATCGCCGTCTACGCGCCAACGGACAACATCATCATCTTGCGCTACCAGCTGGGCTACAGGGATCATGTTTCGTGCGCCGCGGTAGTCTTCCTCCGACAGACCAGTCTCGGCGCCACGTACTGGTCATCCTGTGCCGTTGCACTCAATCGGCTGGTCGCCGTTTATCTCCCACATCAGTACAAATCCATGTTCTCCGTCAAGAAAACCATTGGGTATATTGTGATCTGCTGGTTCGTGTCTGCCGTTGCCAACAGTTTAACGCTGGGTGGAGTAGCGGGAAGGTCCTTCCAGGCATTGCCCCTTGGGATTTGCGGTTCAGTCTCGATTTTGCCGCCGTTGTCTATCTTTCTGAATACATTTCTGGCCACTTCGTTTCCGTTGAGTGTCCAGGGTTTGGCGCATGTTTTGCTAGCATTCAAGTTGACAAGGAAAGGTTATGGTCGCGCGGAGCACCCGGACGTATCGGCCAAGCGACAGAGACAGGCTGTGTTGGCCAGGGTTATGATTGTGTCCTATGTATGGTACTTGATGTGCTTTTTGCCAATTCCGATTATCAAACCTATTGTCAATATATATGGGACGCTGCTGCTGGGGCTAACGGCGGTGCAACTGTGTGGGTCGGTTGGAACACCGGTAATATACTCTGTAATATCATACAGTTTGGTGTAATAAATGCAGCGAGAGGACTGCTTAATTTAATTAAGCAGAATCGACACAGACAAGGAATGAGCGCGAAGCCAAATCAAAAATGATACTTCGTAATAATAGCCGGAGAAGCATTCGGTACAAGTACTCCTAAAGCACTGGTGACGGGTGTAAGCAACGCAAGCTATAATACGATCAGGAGGCATGCTAAATAATCACTGGCCAATCGCTAACAAAATTCAGTAACCCGATATTTCGCGTACAGTGGAAGAAACTGCTGTCCGACATTATTATTGTTCTTGCAGGTTATATTCCTTTTGCTGGGAACTGACTACCAAGTGACACTGAAACGGATTCTACAGGGGCACCGTATTAGCCAAGTGAGGAGTATGGCCACTAGCCACTGAAATGTTTGATTCAGCTTCGTCTCAAGTGGATCTTTCTCTGCATTTATGTATACTACAGTACATATGTCTTGTTCAGACCAAGATCAGTTTTAATATTTATACTGTACGCTTTGTCCAGACTGAGTTCCTTTCCAACTATATCGGTGTATCGGTCATTAAAGTTTGAGTTATAGGGAATGGTGCATGACATTTGTACGGGTGCAGTGGAACCTAATTCACAACAATATGATAGTACCCGAATTATTATGATAAGGGTGGTGTATAATGTACATTCAGCAATTTTACTGTCTCACGCATGTACCGATGTCCTGTAGATGTAAGCTGATACAAATTATATGTCATATGGGAAATTCGGCGAAACTATACTTGTTTACAATGATTCCGATGTTTAAGATCCAGTTTTCTTAGGGTCACCGAATCGCTCCGAAATCTGTTGTTGCATGTGGGCGGAGCAGTTTAATTTGTGGTGCATTCTCTAGAAAGCGCGTCTTAAATCTTAAAGAATGAGTGCAGCAGCGTTAGTCATTAATACAATCTCTTCTTGCATCGGCATACTGCACCCATATGTACAGCGCTCCATCAATATCACGGTACATGTACTCCCTTAAGTCTTAACAATGTCATTACAACAATGCAGTACCAATGTCGTTAAGGTGTCAGTCGATTATTCTGCGCATCATTCTGCTACTGTAGCTCATTGGTCTTTTGACCAATGAGTTGTCAGCGAATTGTTCTTGTTTACATCCATGCAAATACAGCAGACGAACTTCTAAAAAACCGCACACAGCATTTGTGTTTGGAACGTATTATGTCCCCAATCACGAACTCGGCAAATTCTAGGATTTAACGAAAGATCATCGGGTGTAGTCGGCAAAAGAACGTTCATGGAGAAGTGCCCGGCCGCACGATATTATTTTTGATTAATTATCCACGTTTTCCACTGGCGCCACCGCTTTTGCCAGGACCATCGCGACCCCGAGGCCTAAGCATGCATTTGCAACGGGACATTGGTTCCTTTCTGTCCGTCTTGTCTGCAGTCACCTTCACGGCTATAATTCACAATAAAACCAGGTTTTAACAAACAATGCAGCCTTGTACATTACTTCATGTTGAATGCTGTTTAGAATCTATGCAATAAAATTCCAGTGATGCGTGCTAATCTAAGATAGGAAGAAAGAAAGTTTCTTCTCAACGTTTAACCCAACTCAACAGACTTGGTTTCTCTGCAATCGTAGAGCTTCATGTCGAAAGAAATCTGTCGTGTATTAGCCATCAATACTGCAGGGAAACTACACGAGCCCTGTCCGTGCAATTGAAAGTTTCCATGCAAAAAAGGTCGAATCTTTAATTCGGTTTCTTCCTGTCAGTCACCGCAGTATCCGTTGGAACTGTTGCCTCGTTACCGTATGTGCTAAACCTGACGATAAAACTGGTTCCCGCAAGTAAAATGAGGCAGACACATATGCTTTCGCCCGAAACGACCAGGAATTCTGGAATATGTGAATCGTGATTGAAGCCGTTTGCTCGATCAAAAACCGGTTGATGCACACAATATTATGTGCATAAAATTCTAAGCAGAGGTGCCGCTTCTGACATGCAAGTCTCCCGTTTAACCAAGAGATATTTTGATGGCTGCATGATGTAGTAAATGGTACAATGTGGTCTTTGTATACCGTTTTGACATTTTTGAAACTAGCGAACGTTTCCGGTGATTATCACTACAGTAGAGCACTACATTCATATCACCTGCTGACAAGAAATTTTTTACGATGAAACTGTACTGCTGTTCTTTGCTGATTCGTTTTAATATGTTAGCTTTGTTTCTATGTTTTACCGCACAGAATTGTCTGGCTCGAGCGGCTTATGGCACACATTCAGATTGTTAACACTGCAAAAGGGCGTGGACCCTTAAAGTTCTATTTGTAGGTTTTTAATTGTTTTTGAGTGGAACTACGTTAGTACTAAAAACTGAAATCAAAACAACCACCACATTAGTCACTTCAGCGCCAGCTTCGTTGTATCACATTCCCAATAAAGCTTTTGAAACTAGGCCTGCATATATGAGAGAGAGGAACGGAATCGATCAGGTTGGGTTTTTTGTTTTTAAAGGCAAGTCGTTTATGTGCAAAATAAATCACATGGTTTTACGGCTTTCCGATCTGTTCATCTTGCGCAGTGGTGTAGGAAATGTTTGTACGACATCCGTTTCTGTAATTACGCAGTTATCGATATGATAACTCATTAAACTGCCAGATTCCTTACAGTTTCCTATCACAAATATACTCCTGAAACGTCCTCACGTTACGTTAACGTAATTAATACACTAGTTAACCTGGGTCCCAGGAAAACAGTCAGTTAATAGCGGAATTCCGATAGGTAGCATACCGTATGCATTCATCAAAAAGATTATGTTACTGGTTGACGTAATAAAACTTAATTAGAAGAGACTACAGTCCCAGAGATATATAAGGGACCAAACTCGGTAAACTCAGTGATACCTTTCGACTTTACAGTCTTCAAGCGTCCAGAAAATGAGCTCTCTTCAGTTAACTTCTGTCAATGTATCGCGTTGCTTTCGACAACTGAATGATGATATTTCATGCACGCTATTGTTTTTTTTGGTTAAACTGCTAACATGATCTCAAGGATCTCACCGGCGCTTTGATCTGGAATCTCATTGCTACATAGCATATAACCTCTACAATGCCAAACAATACAAAATCCAATGCAACCGTCACCGCAGCGATTGCTAGCTTATCGACAATCTACGCTTGGTTCCTGTCCACCATATTCATCAGCATCGTTGGTGCCGTTGCCAGCATTCTGTTAATCTGCGTCATTTTCAAACAAGACGCCCAACGCCTGCGGAGCAGTCTGCTCATCGGCGTGATGCTATTTCACAACTTCTTGATGATCGCGGTCTACGCACCAACGGACAACATCATCACCTTCCGATACCAGCTCGGCTACAGGGACCGAGTTTCTTGCGCCGCGGTGGTCTTTTTCCGGCAGACCAATCTCGGCGCCACGTACTGGTCATCCTGTGCTGTTGCACTCAATCGGCTAGTGGCCGCTTTTTTCCCACATCAATACAAGTCGATGTTTTCAGTGAAAAAAACTATAGTGTATGTTATGATCTGCTGGTTCGTACCGACGGTTGTTAATACTCTTACGGTCAGCGGAGTGGCGGGAAGGAACTTCCAAGCGTTGCCTCTTGGGATCTGCGGTTCAGCGTCGACTTTGCCGCCGTTGTTTATCTTTTTGAACACATTCCTGGCCATTTCGTTTCCGTTGAGTGTGCAGGGTTTGGCGCATGTTTTGCTAGCGGTTAAGTTGACCCGGAAAGGTCATGGTCGCGCGGAGCACCCGGATGTATCGGCCAAGCGACAGAGGCAGATTGTTTTGGCACGGGTCCTGATTGTGTCTTATGTATGGTACATAATCTGCTTTCTGCCAATTCCGATTGTCAAACCGATTGTCAATATATCGGGTTTTTACGTCGGTTATGAGATGATGCTGCTGGGGCTGAAGGCGGTGGAACTGTGTGGATCGGTCGGAACACCGGTATGACATTATACAGTTCAGTCTAGTCAATACAGCGAGAGGAGTACTTTCCTTGAACAAAACTTCATCAGGTCGCATGAGCCTGTGCTAGGAGCGCGCTGATTAAGCGAACTTGATACCATAAGCCGCGCGAAATTACAGTACTGTGGAACTGCAATGCTTTTCTTTGCAGGTTATATTCTTCTTGTTGGGAACGGACTACCAAGTGACACTGAAAAAAATGATACAGGGACACCGCATTAGCCAAGTCAGGAGCAGCCATTAAGTTCTGATGTTCAGGGTTAGTTTTCGTCTCCAGGGAATTCCCTGGAGAAGCGATTAATCGCTTTTTAGTTATCGGTTTCTGTACTATCTTTATTTCAGATTGAGTTTTCGGACTATATTGGTGTATCTGTCATATATTTAATTTATGGGAAATAGTGAGTGATATAATTATATGCACGCATATGCCGATAATGTTATTGTGCGTGGCACTATCTTCAAAAATAAAAATTTTAGAAATTCAGTGACAGTTTGCCATGAACTGCCTTACTTGTGGGCAGACTATTGCTGCCAAGACGTCAAGTGATCAGGATTTGTATGTCAAAGTCGTAAACTGGACGAAATTATGTTCGAAGAAACTGTACTGCTTTTCTTTGTACATTATGCTGCACATTTTACCCGCTAGATTGTGACACACATTCTGGATGGTTAACGTTGCAGAAGGACGTGGACCTTTCCTGTTCCATTTTGGGTTTCTAACCGTTCTGAAGTGAAACTGTACGCCTGCGTACATAACAAAAAAGAAATGAATCGATCTAGTTGGTGATTTTTTTAAAAATGGCGATCGATTCATGTGCAAAATTAATCACGGGGTCCAGTGCTTTCCGATCTTTTTACCTTACGTGCTAGCGCAAGAAATATTTCTTCGACATCCGTTTCTGTAATAAGTTTTATTGGTTCACCCAAATGTTGTAACAATATCTGCGTGAAACAATCCACTCAAATAAAAAACTTATTCCAATCCGCACGACAGGGGACAGTGCTCGTAACCAACTGAGCGTTACCACGCATAATTTCTAAGCTTAAACGGTGAAACAAGAAACAAGTAGATCGGCTTTCTCCGGTTTTCAAGAACAACTTTTTGCCGATTTCTTTAAATAACAAAATGGCTGCTTCACACCAAGTTCCGAAAGATTCTCCTGCCAAAGGAACAAAATGACAGCGGTCAAGGATCGTTCTATATTTCCACATTTTAAGAGCAAAAGCTTTTTCTGCAGCTGCTCCAGCGCATTTCGCCGTGTCCGGTACATACGTGTCACACACGGTATCGCTAATAGTGACATCCCACACCAGCGGCTGGCCCCGGAACCAGTTCACACGCGTTGCTCCGTCGGGTCTTTTACCATCTTCGCGGACGTAGCCTGCAGGTTCTGGATAAGCTTCAATGCCGGCGTTTCGCAGGGATCGTAGCACAATGTCGTTCACACAGTTATGACGAGATTTCCAAAGACCAGCACTCATTCTGCACGACAAACCATGTAGTCCATCATCTCTCACTTCCTTTCCACAGTTATCGCAGTTATGCCGCTCCACAATCTTCGCGCCTAGCCAAACACCAACGCATATCCTGAAAGACTGGTCATCTAGCCAGTTGCCAAACATTTTCGATGGGAGAGCGTTCAGCCAACATCCGGCATATTTCGTGCTAACCGCGCGCAGGCGAGCGACAGTTCGGTGATCGTTTCCAGCTTGATCCCACAAACGGGCAACATCCTTGGACAGAATCGCCTCGTCCCAGACACACTGATGAACACGTGCAAGCTCCAACGGCGCTTCCTCACAGTGGCTAATCTGCTTCCATGCATTCGTGGCTTCCAAAACTAGTTCTTCACTGTCGGCGTTGTAGATTTCCGATGTCAACTTTCGGGTGGAAAACACGGAGCCTAAAAAGGCCGAAGTAGCCAGTGATTTCGCCCGACGGACACCTAAACCTCCACGCGAGACGGGAAGAGTAGCCTGGATATATGCCGCTCCCTCCATGCGAGTGTTGGTGATTGTTTCTAAAGCAATTCGGACCAGCTCGTCAAACTCCTCCAAACAGACAGGGACTTTCCAGTACGGACTGCAGCGGAGCAGGTATTGCAGCTTCGGAATGGCAAGACAGTTGCGCAGTAGAAAGAAGGCATGAAGGGCACTAATAATCATTAACCGACCTAAAAGTAATTTTAATTATTATTTTTTATTATTGCAAAAGCATGTTTTTTTATCTATAACCGTGAGCGTTACAAAAGCGCTCTCGTCGGCTGTGTGTACTGCACGGCCACATCCGCCGGCAGCTGGTTGGAAGGACGCTGACTCCCTGCGCATGAGTTCCCGCTAACGCATTACTCTTCGGATAGTCTGATTTTCTGTCTGACAACCCAGCTAGAGCAAGCCGTGGTATCCCGATTTGAGCATGTCTGGTATCGTTTGAAAGAGCGTGTTTTGTAGGTGCTAGTAGACTACCAGGTCTGGTTGGTCTGGTAGGTCTGTTGTCAGATCGTGCCAGATGTTAAAAGTTCAGAAGCTATTTGAATCGATCCAAACTCACGGAATTTCTATAGGAATCCACTGAAAAGTCACTACACTACAGTATTGTGCAGGCTCGCCACACTTTTGATCTGCAGTCAGATCTTAATCTCAAGCATCTGGCAAGATTTGACAGCAGATTTAGCGGAACCGTCCTGAAGGTGGACAGAACGGTCCCGGAGCTGAGGTGAATAGTTTCTTCGAGCACGTGCAAGTAATAGTCGGAAAGTTGAAGGGAACTATTCGAACTCCTTTCTGTTACTCTGTGGGCTAAGAATCGATATATGCGGTGAGCCAAACCGCTTTTAATGTAAGGCGATCTACATCGGAGATCAGTGGAGAAATCCATGAGGAGCGCGGTAGGTGTCCAGGAGGTGGTGGGAAATCTCCAGAAGATCCCCTTACATTATAGTACTACCCCGTATGTCAACATGTCACGACGGTGGCGTACGGCTCGGCGTACGTCTCGATTTGGCAAATTCTCGATCGTCCTTCGGCGTACCGCACGCGTCATCGCTGGGAAATCTCCAGCTTGCGTCCGCGCGTAGCGTTTTGTAATCAGAGCAGGACATGAAACGCCATTTTCTTGGCACCGTTTCTCTGGGCGTAAGGACAGATCAGATAGTCCGCACCATTCGGGCATAATGGTATTGGTTTTCTGGTTTCAGTTTTGAAAAGTAATGTTCTTGCGGTAGTAATCTTTAACGCCAGCATTGTCATGTCACTTTGTCATTAAAGCTTAGAGATATTCCGGCATAGATAGAAACGATGAGGTTTTGATTGTACTCATTTTTTAGCGGCACACATGCTGTGACTGGGCTGTGTTGCCCAGTCACCGATAAAAACCGTTTACTGGTTCCTGTGTGTGCGCTGACGTTATAATTATATCACAGCGATCTACGCTGTGGAATGAAGGCACAGAATCAGGAGCCAATAAGCACGCTTTACTGGTAGCCATGCGACACAGGGGCATACATGCCACGAAGAACCCGAAAACCCGCATCGCGTCCATCCGGCTATATGCCGGAATGTTGCGGCACAATCTAATGGGCGTTTACACTGAGAAACAGAGTCGACTGGCGAAGAACGTTGCACTTCAATGACTTCATGTCATTCTATGGCAAGAACACGCAATACGGAAGCTACCTGGGGAAATCCTGCGGTGGTGCATACGGTACGCGAAAGGATGATCGCGGTGGTTTGCCGAACCGAGACGCACTCCGAGCCGTATACGACACCACCGTGACGATTGGTTTATTCCGCTAAAAGGCTTATTTTTTACATGAACAGAGGAATTTCTTTGTGTTTTTAGGCCCTGCCAATTCTACAATGAACCCGATCGTTATCGCAAGGCGTCCGTAAGTCGCATAACTGATAATCAAACTCTACGTAACTAATCTATTTTGATAAATGTACATGATACAATTTTTTTTGCGTGTAACCTTTTTATATTAGTGTTTCTCTTTTGTGAAGCATCGTAATTTCAACAGTCAACAAAATCAATCATCTCATTAAAAGTGCCCCGAACACTGAGAGCATTCCCTTTCTGCAACAAAATACTAATATTCTGAAAGAAAAAGCAATATGCTCTCTGATTATCTAAGCCATCATTCAAGCGCGGACGATAAATTATTGAACTCCAGACTGTAGACGATTAATTAACATTTCGCCCGCAATTCAGTTCTTAGCTTCTTACCTGTAAAATTTCGATACAGTCTGACTATGTCTATGCAGTGATACGGCAATGCAATAACTATGTCTACTTCGTTCAGTTAATCATCGCATAGAATATTAGCTGAGCGGTAATTAATTGTAAAATTATCTCGATTACTTAGCGAAGGTTTGCTTAGCACACAAGCAATACTGGTCAAGGTCAAAAAACAAGATCTAAAGCAGGTGGTGATTGGCAGAAATCAGGTTAAGGTCGTATCATCCATTAACAACCGGTAAAAAATTACGCGGAAGGATCCCACCCAGACAATTAATTATTCAACAAGACAAGCCAGACTGCTGGTATATATATACAGTAAGTAGTGCAATCCATTTACACTTCTGCTTGCTTTTGTCGCACGGCTGTGGTTTGGTTTTATCAAAGACTACTGGGAGGTGTTTTCTGTTAGCCACAATGGTTAATCTGACCTGGCAGTTCGTCGCCGGCCTAGGTAGGTGTTCTTGTGTTGCTGTACGAAAGTCCGAATTTCGGTTAATCGGTCCTGTCATAGCGCACCGTGTCCCGAAAGATATTACTGGTTAATTATATATTTTGATGAACCATTAATTTTGTAGTTCTGCTGGGCATTGCCATTGCCGCTGCTAAAGAATCGACAGGGAAATGCACTCCGTTGCCCAATGTGATCCCGACTCCAAACAATTATAACCTTAGTCAGGTAAGCTTTTCAGTCTGCCGTTTTTGGCCTTAAATCCAGATTAACTGAACGAAAGACATTTTAAAACAATTGAGATAAAAAGTTTATCTGTTGCCAACTGAGGGTAAAATACATCCAAAAAGGCGGAAGGCACACGAATATCGTAAACCTTAGAGAAAAAGGCAGTAACGTGTGTTAGACCGTAAGCACTCAAAGTTGTCAATGTGCGTCATACAGTGTGTTATTGCTTAATCTGCAGTTCCTGACCGGCAAACCTTGGTACGGCTACCTGACTTACAACACCGACACGGGCGTTGCCCAGCAGAACCCAGATGACGTCAATGTGGCTAACTATTACACCAGCCTGGGCAAGAGCCATGAGCCAACACGCACGCAAGCGTCCGAAATCATTCAGCAAGAGAAGCGCCGCTATGTTAACGGCTCCTGCGTCACCATGCTCGAAATCAGTCAGTTTACCACGGACGGACGCCAGTTTGGGCCAATTGTTGATGTCGACGCCAAGGGCGCTATCACCAGTGAAGGTTAGTAATACGCTTCACATTGTCCTTCTGTCCGTTTCCGCGCGCAGTGACATGTTGTTGCGCAACACGGTCAAAAAAGTTACGGTCACAGCGCGCATTATAAAAGTAACGTAATCAGTGCTGACTGCATGCATTTCCGGTTTAGCATACGATGAATCCATCCTCTGGTCCACTGACCAAAAGACCTACATCATGTTCTTCTGGTGCGCCGCGCACAACTGGCAGTCGGGAGCCTGTGGCAGCACCCATGTTTACGTCTACACCCGGGCCAAGCCCAGCGCTCTGAAAGCCGACCAGAAAAAGACCATTGGCGATGCTGTCGATAAAGTCCTTCAGCCGTACTGCCTGCAAAGCAGCAAGTTTGCCCAGTACAAATGGGATGACAAACTGAAGGAATGCCCCAAGCCCAAGAATCCCGAATGCTTTGATCACAATGTTAACGCGTATAAGAAGCTGGCCGATAAAGGGACCTGGGTGTGGTCAGATGCAAGCAATGCATGGGTGTGGCAGGACCCGCAGTAGTTAGTAATCGCGCATCGTTTTTTGGAGCGGAATAATGTCAACTGTCCCAAATGATGATATAATGCATTATGTCAGAAACTGCTTTCCGCGATTCGTTTGACTGGTATCAATGCAGCATGTGACGATGCTGTTGTTAACATTGGGGCTTCTTTTTGTGTTTCTTATCACTGTCACTTTACATTTTGGGGTATTTGGTAATAGTAAAACTGGTGTATGGAGAATTTTGTTGATGTTGATTGCTCCATAGCGGACAAACACCGGAACCGTCTCCCCGCCGGGAAACATCATATTAGTGTCATGAAAAACTGGACATAACACCGAATACTGAATAGCACGCGATTTGCCATCCCAAGCATATCCGATGCTCCCAGTCAGATCCCGCTTTCGCTAGACCTGCGTATTCCCATACGATGCTGTTGCTTAAACGTTGCCGTACATCTTTACAAAACAACGAAAAATATTCGCACAAACAAACATGTTTGTGAATTTATACAAAAAAGTGTCACGTTGGCGAAAAAGGTCTCTCTAAAACATAATAATATTATTATTATGACTTCAGGCAAATGAATCATACAGCAATCTTGAACAACAAAGAATAAACATTTATAAAATTAAAATTAAAATAATGTGCCAAAACATAATATTGCCAGTAGGTACATACTCTTGGCATTGTCGTATACTCGTACTACCAGATATGCAGCACGGCACGCGATTTTCTTGCTTGAAGACCCGTTGGTTTTAGATGTTATGCGATAGCTTATCAGTCACATGTACCATACTGCAACGAACTTTCTGGTGAACTATTACTCATCAAGCATTCCGGAATCGATGTGTCACGTCCTATGTCAACGACAATGGAGTTTATGATGTTTACATTCCAGAATACGCTGCGTGAAACCAGTAACAAGCCATAAAACTCCACATGCACCTCTTATCAGCCAATGAGTAATTCAATTCACAAAAATTCCGTCGTACGAGATTTTAATTGGAATAGATACACTACACGCTACGACTACGCCGAGAGACATCCGTTTGAACGGGTATGTTCTGAACTGTTGGAGTAATTTTGTTTATATCTTTTTTGTCAGTCACATCATCAGCATAAGTAATATTTTGGCAATCTTACACAGTTACACTGAGTGAATCAGTACCAGAGAATATGTCGGCCATGCAAATACTGGGCGTTCTGCAAATCGCTTGCGGAGTAGCGGTTTTTGTCATTGATATCGCAAGTAAGTTTCTTAACCCTGACCACTAAGAGAACGTAGTTACCTTGACAATGAAATTGTGTTTGTAGCCCTTGTCTTTCTTTCAAGTAGTTTTGTAAAGAATTGAGTGATCAACGAATGTCTGCGTTATTACCAAACGTGGCTCATTTGCGCGATATACCTACTCAGAATTTCGTCAACATCTTGTGAAATAGTTTCCAGAGTCTTGTTTAATTAGACCTTCCATAACTGAATAAAACTGGATACCACATTTAATGATTTTTCAGTCCAGGCTGTAGCAGAAAAATCAAGTTAAAGTTTCTTCAGTATCAAACTAAAGTCAGTAAACGTGACCCAGCGATATCGGCGCATAGGTTTGGTGACACGTTTTTTGTAGTGTTTTGATTTTTCTTTATTTACAGACTTTGCTACCCTTTCATCCCACGCCATAATCGTCAGCGCCGGTGCCTCCGGGTTCTGGGCGGGGACCTTTTACATAACCTGCGGCGTGTGCAGCTACCTCTCCGCCAAGATTTACTCTAAAGGAGAAAAGTCCCCACTCCCTTCGTTGTACGCTTCGCTCGTCTTATCCGCCGTGTGTTCCGTATTATCCATCTCCCTGGTCATCGCGTTCAGTGTCTTTATCAGTGTGGAGGAAGAGGATCTCATCTACTGCTCCACCCGAAATAACCAGGTGCGCGACCGCTACACCTCCGTGTGCACCTTCGCACGGGGGAAAGTGAAGGAATTCCTGCCGGCTTATCTGGTCTTTTCGCTCATAATGCTCATTGGTAGTGTGAGTCAGTGTGTCAATGCGGCAACGAGGTTGGCCCGGTCAAAGTACACCAGTGTAAATGTACTATGATCGTTTGGTGCATACATTTGTTGGTCCCAGTATGTGTCATTGTTTAATCTCAATTTGTTGCTCCGGTGAAATATGCCTATGCCTGAGTTCTAGCGGCGCTCTGTTGTTCTAAATATTATATGGAAATCAGACGACTTGATTGTGCGATAAACCCTACCCTAAAAAATTGCAGTGCTTAGTTTGCTACAGATATCTGATATTACTGAGCATAAAGGTAAATTTAGTTAAAATAAGTACAGAAGTATCCACCACCATGTCAGGAAATTTCCACCAAACGACTGAAATAGATGAGCGATCGCGACGTAAAATGTTACTGCGGAATATAAAGGGTCCCCGCTCACTGCCGTAAGAGCCAGGAGCACAAATAGATCACCGCACACGTATATAATGGCCATTTGCATGCATGCAGCTGTACTTGTGAGAATGTACGAGCGCAGTTTTCTTACGATGCGCTTACAAAACGGCAATACATACATCCATTACGTTTCGTATACTACGTTGCGAGTATTTGCCGGACAGGTACGGTATATGCAGCACGTGATGTACTTACTGTGTGAAGATTGTACCGGTATATCGAGGACATCAGCCCAAAGTTTGCTACAATCGTAATGGTACAAACCGGTTCGACCGTGACATATTGTCTGGATTATATAAGCACTCGATGATCGTCCGACTTAAATATTGACATCCGTTTGTGTACTTCCGATAACACGAGGTATGTTCACAACGTGCGTGCGAGCTTAACACCAGTCACAAAGCGATTTTGGCGCGAAAAACCAATATTGCTTATCATCGATGATTCGAAATGAAAATATACACAAAACACCTGCACAATTCCTATGTATACAAAAACAGCATCTCTGGGCACATTCTTATATCGTAACACACAAGCAGTAATCAAACAACCTGAATAAACTTATTCTCCATCCGTGCGATCCTATTATAAAACATACTTGAACTTGAGAACATGCAGTCATTACGGTATTGGTCTCTCGAATTGCATTCGATTATTTCAACACAATGGCTGCTCGGACGGATGGATATGGACTTAGCCATCGACTGCCCTTACAGATTTTCGGGCTGCTTCAGTTACTGAGCGGATTAGGCCTAGTTATCCTGGATATCATCAGTAAGGATATATATTTCGATCTTCGCTAATTATGGTTACAACATTATATTCGGCAACGGTGTAATGACCTTATTGCACTAGAGAGTGCGCAGGACGACGTATTTCAGATATGGTGTCAAAAACTAGCTCGAATTAAGGAGCTGATTGTTGGCAGTTCAGTGTATCACTCTTATTAGGAAAGACTAAACGTCGAAATGTAATTCACTCCGTGATTGCGCTTCTTTCGCTTTATTTTTCTGTTCTGAATATACTTTCTTATTACAGCGTTCGCCCTCCTGGGCTGGTGGGGCGTCTTCATCAGCGCCGGCGCATCAGGCCTCTGGGGCGGCTTCTTCTACTTCCTGGCGGGCATCTTTGGCGCATCTGCCGGCCGCTCTCTCCCGGCCGGTGAGCACGCCGAAAGCCGTCGCTGCCTGCTAATCACCGCCCTCGTCCTAAGCATCCTCGCGGCTGTTCTCGCCTTTGTCATGCTGGCCACCTTCGCGGCGTTTCATTCCTTCAACATCGGCTGGTTCTTCGATTGCGAGAACGAGGCAACGTGCCCGGAAGTGGTGACCTATGCGCAACCGCTCCTGGCCGCCTATGTCTCATTTTCAGTGATCGTCTTTGTTTCGTCCATCACTGTGTGCATTTTCGCCGGTGTTAATTTGGGAAATATCAAATCACGCCCCACGACCGTGACCTATGTGACCACCACGGTGCCGGCAGGGGTTGGGCCCATGCTGTATCCGCAGACGATTACCGTGTATCCACCGCTGACACCTGCTGTTCAAAAGTAATGCGAATGCTATTTGACACTGCTGATTCTGTTTGCTTCAGGTTACTTTTGGCTTGGCAAAAGTAATAGGAAGATTTTGCTGCATTTGGATGGTTTAATACGTAGAGTCACGTTCTCATAGTCTCGACTTTGTCGATTCTGTGCAATGGATCGAATTACATTATATAATACATCTGCTTACGCCTTACTGGCATGTTCCGTGTACCGCCAGTCTGCCATGGGCTATAATACTAGAGGTGTGTACATTCTGTGCGCATATTGTCACAGACTCACAAGTACTGGCAAAACCACAAAGGCCGCGAACCTGTGAGCTCTGCACCAGCGCCTCCATTATTGTTTATAGTAACTAGAACCTCAGCCAACATCACCCAGAAACCTGTGAGTGCGCGAAAATTAATTCTAAACCAATGTCTGTCACTCCGTACCCTTTGAAAACCCATGAATGTACCTCGAAAAACCATCACACATTATCAGCACTGTTCCCTTTAAGGAAGTAAAGCAGCGTTTATTGGCTTCTAATTGATTGTTTTATTATCAAATGAGCATTACACAGCGAAATCATCGAAGAGGTGATTTATGTCCTTGGCAAAATCGAGACCGATACAGTAAAAATTTGTGTGAAATCAAACCAATCCAACGAGTAGAAATGCATGAATCTGGAGATCTGGATAATGATTGTGTAATTTGGCAGATAAAACACGGATTCTTTACAGTGAACACTCACTAACCTTCGAACACTTTCAGCTAACCTGCCGGGAGTAAGTTAATCACCGTGATGGCAATACGATAACTACAACGAATGGGTTCCGACGTTTAAGCGTCAAATCCGCGTACTAGACATACTGCTCAGCATGGCGCTGTACTTCTATCATTACTCAAGTGGTTGCCCTACAAATGGTAAAAACTCACGCTACCACGACACCTACAAATGATATACCGGATGCCCAGGGACGCAGGATTTCCTGACGGTGCACACGTTTTGCCAATGCAGCTTGCTGCTCAAGTTCAGAACACTCGAAGAATGCAATGGAGAACCTTTTCCCGTTAAGTGTTTGGCAGTGAAAGTCAGCTCTGACGTGCAGAAGCGGCCATAACTTTCGTATAAATGCCTGTTTTCTTCCAGTGTTGTTTTCATATCGAGTTGTCTTCGGCCTTCAACAAAAGTCAAAAACGTCTGACTTCGTATATCCAGTCTGCAAAAGTCTCCTACAATGAAAGCTACACTGATCTTCCTTTGCGTTGCCGGTAAGTTACACAGCGGTGGTGTGTGAAGCGAATGTCAAAACTTTCAAGATTGTTCATATCCGTAGGCTTCGTGGCCGCCATGCACGCTCGCCCGCAAACGGGAGGACAACAACAGCGACCAGGACCTCCTCCTCCTCCTCAAGGGCAACAACAAGGTGGTCAACAAGGAGGACAGCAACAGGGAGGCCAACAAGGACCACCCCAGCAAGGAGGCCAACAAGGAGGCCAACAAAGACCACCCCAACAAGGAGGTCAGCAAGGAGGCCAACAAGGACAACAAGGAGGCCAACAAGGACAACAAGGAGGCCAACAGGGACAACAAGGAGGCCAACAAGGACCACCCCAACAAGGAGGTCAGCAAGGAGGCCAACAAGGACAACAAGGAGGCCAACAAGGGCCACCCCAGCAAGGAGGTCAACAGGGAGGCCAACAGGGAGGCCAACAGGGGCAACAAGGAGGCCAACAAGGACCACCCCAACAAGGAGGTCAACAAGGAGGACAGCAAGGACAACAAGGAGGCCAACAAGGACAACAAGGCCAACAAGGACAACAAGGAGGCCAACAAGGACCACCCCAACAAGGAGGTCAACAAGGGGGCCAACAAGGACAACAAGGAGGCCAACAAGGACCACCCCAACAAGGAGGTCAACAAGGAGGACAGCAAGGACAACAAGGAGGCCAACA
>JAQGAU010000319.1:0-31200 GCA_034698045.1 Paramacrobiotus richtersi
CAATTCATACATTTTAAAAACCTCCAACATTTCAAACACGAATGGGTTGCGCGCTAGCGCGACCCAACACTTGTATTCTATAGTTTTATCTAGGAACTAGGTAATGCTCAAAACGGTTGCACATAACGGTTGAATTTGAAAGAAATCATCGGGCAATACAAGGCAGGAAAAAAACAGATTTTTGTGCCTCACACAGTCACACATACGATACATAATGCAACCAGATAATAGAGTTGCACCGATTGAACAGTCGGGCGCTGAAATGTACTAAGTACATGGAATCCATTTGCAAAGTGTATGAATGGCTTTCGGCGTGTATCATTGCCTGATCGCTTGTTGTATACTGAAGACCAAAGCATATCCCAAACATCATTGCGTTTATGCATTATTTGAAAGTTAGTTTTTTAAATTATAAAACTTTATAACTGATCGTGGCATATCAGATAAAAATCAGCCGTGGCTGATATCGTCACTGGAACTCTTGTTTAAATTGTGTTTGGTTCTTTTTACCACGTTGAAGTGTGATGTGGCATATTCCTCTTGTTTTTGCTACTGGTTAACGGCGCTTCGTTACTTTTTTTTTCAACGACATCAATAAAGTTGAGTTTCTTATGCAATAAGAAAACAGAATTACACAAAATTATCACAAGAAAGAAAAGCTGTGTGCAGTGCTTTGCTTTCATCTAACGTGGCCCATGACAGTTTCAATATTTTTCATATCATAATAGTTAATAGTACCAGGGAGGTGTCACTCATGGCCATCCTCTGACTAACTTCATTCCTTGTGCAAACAAACGATCGTCACTCAGTCCCCTTTTATGGCTTTTAGGTCACATAAAGGAGATTGCGATTTCGCATTCCCGCTCTCACAGAGAAACGTGTCATACTCGTACAATGGTTTCGTTATAAGTTACAAATCTAGTTAACACTTCCAGATTGTATGTAAACTAGTGCCAAATGTACAGCTCAACGTGTTGAAGCTAGAAATAGTCACGTGTTACGTTACGTTCAACCAGGTCACTGGCTGCTCAGCATTGTACTGGCCGGCGAGAAAGAAACAAAAGTGTTGATCTCTGCAAAATGAATATATATATATATATATTTTTTTATGCGTATGCTGTATGCGTTTTTGTGAATTTTAGCTAACGGGCGAACCATCCTAGGCCCAAAATTCAGAACATTTTTATGCAAACCCAAAGTGACCAACTGAACTTAAAAAGTTTGCTATTGGCATGTTTCTCGCGAAATTATGCACTAACCCTTCTATATCTCGTAACGTTTGCAGAAAAAATGTTATCCTGGGCCCAGTTTCATCTGCTAGCAGTGGCCCCAAATGGGTTAGCACTGATTCGGCAAAATCTCAGAAGCAGTGTTGGAACAGTTATTAAAGTTACACATTGATGAGTTCGTTTTCAGTCAGTTTTATTTTTTGCAACGAAATTTATTTGTAAAGATTGCCAAGGCAGAAAATCACTAGTGTTTTGTGTAGTGATTCCAGTCCACTATATTTTACGCGTCACACGGCTCTCGGGATAGAACCCCACCTTTTCTGTGTTCGGATCTTGGTAAATGCAATCATATCAAACGATACTGTGCTCAGAGTGCTGAGCGTATTGCAGCTACAAGAGCTACACCTGCCATGCGAAATATTAATGAATCTGATGAATCTCTCTGTACTTGTTGCAGTCCCGGTGTATTCCACAATCTGCAGTAAATGCGATACCCCAAATTGTGCTGATACAAAGGACTGCACCGGAGTGAATAACACCTGCGTTATTGTCTTTGATATCAAGCGTGAGCAACAAAATCATGGTCCCCGCTATTTTGAACGTTGTATTTTCCGTTGGAATCCTGCTGTCTTAATACTCTGATTTGCATAATATGTTACAGAGGAATTTGAGTACGCAGACTGCTTCTCACCAGTCACCACCCCCGGAGACCCTAGCAGTAAAAGACAGCCCAATGCCTTTATGTCTGCGGGTAACCGCCAGCAAGGAGGATTGGTGGTTTACGTACTATTGTGGAACTGATTTGTGCAACAAAATAGCTGCTTTTCCTAGTGGTAAGTTATTTCATATAACCTTCTCAGTTGAAGCTGCCGGTTGTTACTGTAATCAGTCGACATGCAGTGATAGAATAAAGCTTTCCTAAAATGTCGATACACACAAGCCGTGATACATTCAATGCTTTTTTTTCCAGAATGTCTTGCAAAAACAGGTAAGACTGCTCCCGTCAGAAGATTCATTGCGAGAATAATTGGGACTTCAGTTACACCAAAACCCTTATCAAGAAGTTTAGAACTGCGCCAGTGAAGCGGACACCATTTCTTTTGCAGTATTGGAGGAAAATGTTTGCCATTATTCTCCCATTATTCGATAGTTTCATGAACCTCTTGTAGGCACTCCAGCCGGCGATCAGAAACAACTGTCCGGAAAAGCAGCGATACAAGGAAATAGTAAAGAAGCAGCCATGAAACTGTTATCGTACTCACGCTATCTATAATTAAGACATATGTTCCAGTCACCCAGCCATATGCAACAATTTTAATTTTTATGAATGCTTTCGTAGGCACAATGCTGCTCGCTGCAGTCACTGCCATCGCATTAAGAATGGTACTGCGAATATGCTCGACGCCGATGTAAACAACAAGAGAAAAGAAGGAGCTAATCTGGATATTAAAAACACAAATTACAACAGTGGAGTCGGTTATGTCTGTATGTAGATAAGAGATGTCAAGTGGTCAGTATATACCTGAACGCAAATGTGATACGATGTTTTTAAAACGTTGCAGGTCGCTTTTGCTTTGATAATCATGTGAAAGCCTTAGACCCTAGTGACAAATTACCACATCAGATCTGTGTTTCGGACAGCTTACAGAAGTAAATGCCAATTATGCCATGCCATGCGGCGTTCGTTTTCTGTAGTACCACAATTATAATTCGTAGAATATACGTGACCTACTCTCGACTTCAAGAAGAACAGCAAAAATAAATGTAGCACCATTTCGCTAAAGGAACAGAGCAACTGCAGACGGCAGGTGCTGTGACCTTTGTAAGGTGTCTATGATCTGCATAAGCTGCGGCTGTCCTGAATATATTTTAGCCATCGTTGTTCAAATTCGACACTGACCAAACACTACTGAGGTATTTAGTAAATATTGCCATGTAACAGAAGCAGGTAACTAGATTCAAAATGGTTTGTAATAATACCAGAATCTACAGTAAAACATCTTATGTGTACAATGTAGTAATTTTGAAAACTGATTTCTATCACTTTTGTCACACAACAAAAATTTTATTCTGCGGCTCCTGTGCCTCGGTTGGACTCCATGCAACTAATACTTTTAATTACTCATCAGATTATATGATATGCGCCCATTCCCCTCAATGCTAAAACACTAGGGGCGTGGGTTGCATCTCTGGGGTTCCGTAAAAAAAGGAGCCTATGCTGCAGCCTCAGTCGAAGTATTAATGAAAGGACATCACGCAGCTGCGTATGTGTTAGCTTAGAAAAATAACTCGGCTTGTTCTTCTTTATTTCTGAACACGAGCACTGCTCGGTTCTCTTCTGCTCATTTACCGGCATACTTTTATACGACAAAACATGGGAATGTTCGTATGACAAAACAGAGGGACGGTTGTTACTCAGACAAACTGTCATGGGCACACAAAGATATCAATCATTCCATCTGCGCTAAGGTAGTCAGAGAACAGGAAAGTCGGATTTGCACCGCATTAGATAAGAAAATCTTATGAAAACATTGCATATGCAACGCTAATGAGGAACAAAATACTCGAAAGCTGCGCCAAAAGAACACCCACCACCGCTACGTTGCCTCAGATACCTTTCCGCCGCTGTCTCGGTGGCAGTAATGCGCTTACGTGCTGAAGAATAGCTACAACTCACATAAGTATGTGCGCAACAGAACCAACAGCAGCTCGAATCGGTGCAAGACTAATTCTAAATAACGTGGTATCGCGGTGGAATACTCTTTGATCTTTCCACGTTATACGGTTAATCTGCTTAAGAAACGCGTACACCTTTGATTCTAACAGCGCTTCCACTGCAGTCGTGTCGCGAAAGTCATCCGTTTGGCGGCATTCCGCTAGAACTCCCGCTTCGTATCCTTGATTTCTTGTCGCGCAAGTTTGTAAGAAATACTGAGGGAACGGCAAGCAGGCAGATCCTTCTGCCTGCCTATACAGGGTAGTCGGCTGCATTCCACCCGCAGCGACATCCCCATCCGGTTTGTTATACCCAAGAATAGTATCGAAATATGGTGGATGATCGTGGATCAGCTGCAAATGCCACAACAACCCACTGAAATCTTATGACATTGTTTACTTTGACGGATGCGTCATGCGGAAGAATTTTCAGGTAAGTACAGGCCGTACGTGCAGCGGTGTGCTACCGCACACCATTGGATTTGTTACCTTTGTAACCTTACCCCTGGCCCTAACTAGCGCTAACGGAATGTGTAAAGGCTACTCTGATTTGCGGAACAGATCAAGTTGTAGTTCACCAGATTCGAAGCTAATGAATCGTAATTTTTCTACGTCTCATGCATAGTCTGCCGCGTCGGATTCAGTTCCAGTTGACCAGCAATCGAAATGCAACATTTAGTTTACTAACCGCAACAGGTATATAGGAACAACTCCGTACACCGTAAGATGGAGCGAAAGGTGGTCCGTTTTGAGCACTTCCGACGGCTGCACAAACTTTATATGCCAAGTCTACCGTGTTAGGGGATTCTCCCTCTCATTTCTCGACGCCAAGTGGGTTGATGAGCTTCTCTGCTAATACGACGCTCATTGAACTGCAAACTGCCTCTCAACACTTGACTGTGCGGCGCACAGTGTGTGCCATGCATCTGAAGTCAGTGGAAACAACTCGGCCCAAAAAACAAAAATAACGTCCGCTGTTAACCGCATTCACTGGAGCCTGGAACGGACTTGCATACTGGGCGAATATGTCATACCAATTACAAGGGTAGTTAACTCGACTCGAGAACGACTGACAACAATCATTGTAATGTGACCCTGCTACGTCACAGGGTGGTAAAAGGCCCCACACAGCGTTATGCTTGACAGCCCGGACTGCCTGCAGCTGTATTGTGTGTAGAGTGACCGAGTGGGATCTATTACCGCCCTGTGACGTTGCGGGAGGAAATAATGATGACGAATAGCTGCAATAAGTCGCAAGCACGCAGGTTATTACATCAACAAAATGCGGAGTTGCGACCCATACCTTTATTGTATCCAACCACTAGCTCGCCAATAGGATTCCGTTCCTTGATTACAATCATTGGTCGATGATCCGTTTTAAAGTAGGAATAGCGATCGTAATATCCATATGCTTTGCAACCTATTCGTTCTCTGCACAATCTACAACAGTCTGGTTCCGTGTTTCCAACCAGAATTCCCATATCTTGTTCAAGGCGGTCAATATACGCTCACACTGGCTGTGTTTGAAGCTGTTTCTACCGCTTTGGAGGCAAAATTAGCGATTCAAGTTTATGCTGGGATGTTAGTCAAAGATTTGCTTAAATCTAGAGATTTTTGTTTCCAAAAAACTAAATTCCGTAAATTTTAAAATTAAATTTTTATCCTGAAACTTTGAACGCATTTCGGCAAAGCTGCAACCGCCATTTTGTTCAGCAGAAAGCAGTGTAATGCGTCATATAGTGATACCTTGAGCCTTTTTTTGATTAAAAAATTTTAAAGTAAAATATCGCAAAAAAACGATTTTTGATTTTGTTTTTTCTGTATAACTTGAGTTCGACGCATAATTTCGAAAAAAAGCTCTTTAAGTAAGCTTTCCAGCACTTGATTCACATTATGAACGTATTATGGGGCATATCTGTGCACAGGCGTTCTTAGAAAACTTGCTCAAAGTCCGTTTGGACGTTTTTTCAGGCGAAGTGGTTGAATAAAGGGCATGTAAGGCAACCCGCAGCATTTTCCTGCGGCCAACGGTCTGCCATCAGTCAGTCGACTGACCAGTGCGCCTTCAATGGAGAAGGGCAAAGGAGGCCAGTCTGGCCTATTGTCTGTCCAGCCCAAAACCAGCTGTGCAAACAGAAGTTTATGGCTGCTTATGGCTAGCTGTTATAATCACTTTTTCAGTGTCGAAAGCCGACTACTGCCTCTTTTCCAAATTTTACAGTGCAACACTCAAAAGTCGTACATCATTGTTTTAAATGGATCCGGAATACTTGATTCCCATATACTAAATTATTGTAAAAGTCCTACGTCATTGGCCACTGAGCGTATAGTGATCACCTTAACGGTATCTGCATACCAGTGCCCCATGCAATAAGCCCCTACAATAAAAGCAGTCAAAATCCAGGCCGTAAAACTGACTGCAGGAATATATGAACTGGAAAGCTGTTGTTCTCCAACACTAAAACTCACGAACATCCTCCACATAAGGGACTCCCACAATTGAGCCTACCGAACCGCTCACAAGTCCAGTAGCATTATGCAGCCGGCAAATATTTCTCCTACCAGGCGCCGATGCCTGCTCCCAAACAAAAGCTTTGCAAGCTGTATGATTTCTGCACAGCTGGTAACATCCATTCTCATCCGCGACCGTCCCAAATGTTCTCGGAATCGAGTATTCTCCAGGCATGGTTTTATCTGTCCTCCTTTCGTATGACTGTTCTACGAAAACAGTTTTGTTCAGTTAAACCCGGCTTGCCTCAACCTTTGCAGCACAAATAGGGGAAGCCGTGTGAGCCCATAAAATCTTGCGGTTCAAAGCTGGAGCCCAACAACTAGACACTTTGAGTTTACTGTTTCAATAACTAGACACCTAGTACCCGTCTATCATGACCAAATGCGCGCTTCCATAGCATGTGGCGCGCGAGTCGCGATTCAAGCGTGACTGAAACAGAGAGGTCTCTCTGTGTTCCGTTCGTTAAAAAAGCTGCAGACACCTGTCTGCTTCAGGGTCTCGCTGCTTCAGGCTGCACACTGGAAGCACGCATCAGCACAGACGGGAGATAGGTATCTAGTTGTTGGAACAGTAAGCTCAACGTATCTATTTAGTTGGCAGCCTCCTGGCTTTCCGGTTTGAAAAGCGGGATTTCTTACTTTTGGTTGCTTCGGGGTACTGATAAACCAGTTGTTTAATGATCTCTTTCCCACACGCAGACGAACTCTGGTACAAGTCGTTGAGTTCTTCTGACTCTTTGCTGCCTCGACCAAATGTTGCCCAATCAGGACTATATTCTTCTTTTGTCATGTTCCACAGGGATATTTCCGAAGCCTCCAGTAACTCTTTCATCACAGGCACCAGGCGGCTGGTGAGAACAGGCTCGGTAATTTCTGATGAGGTTTCCTCATAAAGATTTTCCTGTATAATTCGACTTGCTGTTTCTTTCCCTAGCTGGTCAAAATCCTCCTTAGCCACGTAAATAACATCAACGAGAGGATAAGCTTGATCGATTTCTTTGAACGTCTTGGTCGCCTTGATCTGGTTTGCGTTTAGTTCGACCAAGAGGCTAGAGGAATACAAACACCGCAACTGGAAGAGTAGAAAGGCAGAATACAGACCAAATGTAGCCCACATTTCAAACAAAACTATCAGCACTCCAGAGCTTCAAGTTTAATTCATTTTGAATTGCGTAGTCGTGTAATCCACTACAGGAAGTAAATTTTTATTTGTGCAACAATCTTCTTGAGTTTCCGTTGTTTCTGCCGTTCATCTTGTTGCTAATCTGCTAACCTTTGCTTCGGGTGTAGCAAACTCGGGTTACAACTATAACTTCGGTGTTTGCCTTCTGTTTCGATAGTTTACGACTAGGGGTGCTGATAGTTCATGGTATTACCAGTGGTACTGGTTCTGGTACTGGTAGTGGTACTGGTAGTGGTAATGGTACTGGTAGTGGTAATGGTACTGGTACTGGTACTGGTACTGGTTATGGTACTGGTAATGGTACTGGTTATGGTACTGGTAGTGGCACTGGTTATGGTACTGGTAGTGGTACTGGTTATGGTACTAGTAGTGGTATTGCTGGTGGGCCGCGCCAGCAGTTCAAACGTATAAACGGCCTCTGTCGACCACAACAGCAATAAATTTGCACATAAAAATCATAGAATCAAGAAATAATTCCACGTTGTAATTATGCGTACCACTTGAAAAATTTCGTGCGCATATTTTTCGTTGTGAAACCTTTATATTATAGCTGCAAGCAATTGAGTACAAATACTTTGCAAGTACGTTAATCAGCAAGAATCAGACACGGAAACTTGCAAGGTGATATTCAAGCGCGGTTAGTTAATTAACGCTCATCCAGAGCGCTGAAGCCGTAAACAAGTCGTTTGCAGGAATTGTTCGCTTTCGTCTTAATGATCCCGCCTGGTGAGTATCATGAATTGTAGTGCAGCTTACCCTTTACAGCGTTTGGTTAGTCAACGTCAGTGTTTTTTCTGTTGTTTGTTAATTACGTATGCGTCTAGGAAGCGGAACCGACTGCTCACTACTTTACGTGCCTTTTTAAACACAAAAATATTTGTTGCAAGAGCAGTTTAGCTCGTTTACGCTGTTTCTACTTTTCGGAAACTATTAGAAACTTCCTGGTAAAAGAGACCTGTATTATTTCTTCGTCCGTTTGTGCCCTCAGTGACCAATGGTTGGACAATATGGACAACATAAGTATGGCAATAAATGCAGCGTGGTGAACAGTTTGAAAAACTTCTTGTTAAATTTCACAGATCATTTCAAAACACTTTGGATCTATTTTGTAATTTCCCGGCCATTCTTTTAGGTTGAAAAAGGTTCAGAATTTTCACCGCTTATTTGCGCATTTATTGACCTGTTGTCCAAGCAAATTGGATGAAAATGGGGAGTTTGAAAGCGGCATCGTTGCTTAACCTTTTTGGTTACAGAATGCAGCAACTGCCGGTCGTCGAACACGCAAACATACAACAGGACGACGCAGGTCCATCTTTAACTTATCTTGTCACAAGAACTCTAGTGCTTGTAAGCATTCCGTTCTGTTTACTACACGCATACGTTGCTAACAAAACGATGGCAAAAGCAGTGACTTTAACTAGTAGGGTAACGCTGTGTAGGTTACGCTGCACTACAGTTCACTCACTCAGTAAAATGATTACGCTGAAAGCAAAAACTATACCGGATTGTGGAATTATTTCTTGCTCCTATGATTTTTATTTGCAAATTTACAACGTTCATTCGTTCGAACTGATGGCGCGGGCCACTACCAGTAACCAGTACCATTATCAGTACCATAAAGAGTACCATTACCATTGCCAGTACCATAATACCACTACCGTAACCAGTACCAGTACCATTACCACTACCAGTACCATTACCAGAACCAGTACCAGTACCACTGGTAGTACCATGAACTATCAGCACCCTACGACTAGCGCCTATTTCACGGATCTTACATTTTTTAGCAAGCCTTGGCTTATATCGTTATTAACCAAATTCCTCGAAGAATCTAGATGCTTTGACTCTGTTTGACCTGGATACACTATAATCTGAATTCCATCACCAACGCCAATGTTTATTCGTTGAAGCGACGATCCTTTTAGCTAAGGATTCTGCTGTCTAGCAACAGAACAAGAATAAACTCGGGTTTGGAATAACGCACTGGAGTGGCCATCCCGAGTTGCACTGTTTAACGAGCGGGCTTTAGTTCTCGCTTTCGTGTTAAACAACTGGCTTTCAGTTACTAACTGTCACTTATCGTTGCTTCTGGAGCTTCTGGCGACTAATGAGTGATGACCTCACTGACCTGTAGTTTTAGTGTATTCGCTGGAAATCTTAAGAGTGCACAATTTAGATAAAATAAGACAGGATGTGGCATTGCTTTCGGTTATTCAGCATGTGTATACTGGTACAAAACAATCTGTGCGCTTACATCTGCGTTTTTGTTGCAAGTTTCAAAAGAACCGCTTCTAAACGAGGCTCTTGGTGGGCGGATTTGTGGTTAAACTTTTTTCGGAGATACTGGATAAATCACAAAGCCGGGCACTGCGCGTATAAATATCTTAGCATCCATGTAGAGCGAATTGGACCTTTGCATACATAAGGACCGATAACGTACTACCGCACCGAAAGTATCGTACGACCGTACTACCGCTGCCATCCCAGTGAACAATTTAGTTTATGTAATTAACACATACTCTTCATGTATAATTAGATGTTTTTTGTGTTACTGATTATAGGGCTTGTATTTAGGGCGAGTATCATCGTTCTTTCATCTGTGATATTTGCTTTCGATGTGGTTTGCTTCTGTGATTTGGTTACAGACCAATATCTCTCGGCTCTCCGGTTCCTATTTTAGTGTTTTTCAAGACTCCTTGGCGTTCATGTGCAGTGGTTTCACTGTTGTTCACTGATCGCTATCCAAAATATTGAGCCTGTATGCAGTTAAATATTCCTTTTCAGTTCTGCGAAGGTCCAAAAACTGTCAGAAAAACCAAGCTTTCGCGTTATCAAAACAAGGCGAATGCAGTACCATACAAGAAATTCCACCACGTTTCAAATGAACTGCAGGCGACCTTGACTGGAAGATGACTGCGGTAATCTGCACAAGGAACAACGACGTATGAACAAACGTCTACAGAGTACGAACACTCTTGCAAAAATAAAAGGCATCAGTCGATCCGCGCAACGGAAAATATGCGATTCTTTAATGATTTGCCTTCACCAAAACAACGACCATCCAGGTCCGCGTTTAATGTGTGTCCCTCAAGGATTCACTGGATAGACAAGTCAAAGCGGCTGCTACTCTTCGGTCTCCTCGTCGCCTTCTTCTTGGCCTTCTGCATTCTCTTCATCCAAACCGGCCGCTCGTCGGATTTCTTCTTCCTCCTCCGGCGTGGGATCGGTCTCTTCATGTAGCGTGGGATCGTACTTCTCATGCTTGACATGGCCGGGGAGCTTTGGGACGAATTGCGAGCGATATTTCAAGCCCCGTCCAAAGTATAAATTGACGAATTCCCTGTAAAACAACACTATTACTCGGCACTTCAGTTCAAACTTTAAATCTTGAAAGTAAGCTTGAATCATAAGCCTGAACCTTACTTTCCCTGGTTGTACAGGATGGTAACCGCTCCCGGCCATAGATTGGATCGCACTATCAGGAACGACTGACTGGGGAAAATCTTTGATCCGAAATGGATAGACCAGGGCGGGTACCCATCGATTCCTGTAAAACCATACATTTTGTCGCTGATAAGAAGGTTCCTTATGTGGGACTTACCCATATCGCTCATAACGGAACAAAGAGGAGGTGGGACACTCTGCTCCGGTTCATACCAATCGGCTTTCTCTGGATACCACATGGGATATTTGGCCTTTTTCGGTTTGGCCTCACCCTCTTCGTCATCTTCCTCTTCTTCTTCTTCCTCATCTTTGTTGGCTTCGAACGCATCGTAGAAGAATGTGCGACCCTAATCGATCAATCAGGCATTAACACGGAATCCAAGATTTCCAAAGATAATACGAGCAGTAACATACGGAACGCAACGTAACGTATCGTAGTCCGTAACGTGTGAAGTGGCTTGCTGTTCTATGTTTACCTGCCGCAGAATGTACTGTCCATAGTGCGTCCAGAACTTCATATGCGGCTGGGACAACTGCTGCTTGGTGGGAGGTTGGTATTCCGGGTTCTCGGTTAACGTGAAAGGCGCTACAAACACCTTCCACTTTACGCAAAGAAGATAAAGCCTGAAGGTAACAAAAGTGCTTGTGCAAAATAGACACTTACGTGCCGATCCTTCTTCCACGTCTTCGTCCGATTCCAGTAGATAGTAACCGTTAGGACAGATGTGTGTAGCCGATGAGATGCGGGCCAGTTGCGCGTGCAGGTAATGCGCTTCCGTCCCGGGAAAAATGGGAAACGTTGGTACCTGAAACATTGACAAAGTAATAAGTCGGTGTTTCTTGCAGTGGTTGTGATGGTGTACTTGTACTTTGGCAGTCAAATCACCAGTGAATCCTTTCTGAATCTTTCGGGAAACAATGATCTGGTCAGGTGTAACGGCTGGCAAGCGTACCCAGTTGCCGTCCACTGAAAATGTTATAAACCAAGACTATGACTGTTGTATCGATCTAGTGGGCAAAATGCTGAGTTTCGACAGCGAATAATCACGAATTACTTGTACTAAAAACGGAAAGGCCGGGAATCATAGATACTTTTTACCGTCAACACGCATGCATACAGAATAGTGACCTTTCGGTTTTTAGATAGTCTGACGTTTTGTTTAACTATTTCTGCAAATTAAACTGCCCTCCTCACATTTCGACTGGACACATATATAGACTTACTCGTTCGCTGTCGAAGCTTACCTTTGCTGATTGAACATACATTTATTTGTCGCAAAATACGCCTTAGTGTTAACTCCCGTCCCGTTGGGTTCTTTCGTTAACGGTGGAAGTGGTTTAAGCATCGGCTTGGGAATCGGTGGCAAATTAGTGAAGCCTTCATTTTCCGGGTTCTCTTCTGCTTCCTCTTCCGCTGGGGCTTCTTCTGTCTTCAAAGCCGCAAATCAAAACAGACTGATTTAAAAGCGGGAAGTATGTACAGTACCGTTTCCGCTGGTTCCTCTTCCTCTTCTTCGTCATCCGGTGGCTCTGCCTCGGCTTCAAGGATATAATAGTCCTCTTTCGATCCAAATATGACGCCCCAGAATTTGATCTTTAGAATCTTTGAGTCGTTGTCCAGCAGTTTCCGTATGGCAACGCTCAAAGCGGATGCCCTTTCGTGTGAGAACAAACGGCTAATCCCGGCATTGCGGAGGTATGGGTAGAGGCGGAGAATGTTGGGGATTTTGGATTTGCCGGTTTCTTCGTCGACTTGAGCGTCCACTCGCTCTTCCAGCGCACCTTCTGGCTAGAAATCATTCCACAGTAAGCACAAATTTAAGCGCAATTGCCCAGATACCAAACAGCATAAGGATTCTTCATAAGTTTTGCACTATATGATAATTGATAACTATATGACTGCACAAACAAAGTGAGAGCACTACGTGCTCTCCAGCTTAAAGTACATCGTCTTTAATGCCAGAACAATTTAGGTCTAATTATAAACGCATTTTAAAGCTTCCAATAGGTATTTCGGAATATGTAGGGTTGCTGATATGATGTCGTACCTTGAGAAGCTCATCATACACTTTGGCTTCCTTCCACTCCGCTTCCCTCGCTGCCTGATTCCCACTAACGCGATCGACCGGCGGCTGATCCTGCGATTTGAGAATCTGCTCGAAACTGTTGTACGCCGTTTTATCCGATGTACGCAGCACGTATTTCACGGCCGCTTTCAGTCGATCATATCTGCAACACAGCAAGTTATTCACTTCGGAAGAAACGCATCTCATCTCTGCTGACGTACATACTAGGCCCATCTCCAACCGGTTGGCTCAGCCTTTCTTTAACCGTATAATACGTTTCCCGCACACGCTGCGCAGAAGACTGATGGATGCCGAGCGCGTTATCCGGCCCAGAGAACGATTTGGATGCGGCCGGAAGAAACGCAGCACTGTTATCTTTCTTCAGCTCCTTCTCACTCTCCACGAAGAACGGGCCCGATTCGCGGGAAAGCTCGCTGGAGCGCCGTGTGCTCTTGACGCTGCTTTTCTTCTGGAGCGGTTCGACGGCGGGTTCGCTGGACATGCGACGTGCGGGGAGGTTGGTAAAGATGCTGGTTTTGCTGAGCGGAGAGCCATTTGTGGGACTGGGGTCGGGTTCGGGATCTGCGTTGTGCAGTTCGGTTTCTGTATCAGGGTCTTGTGAAGTCTCCATCGATGGAAATCCGGTGAAGAAGCAGTTGAGCCAAAGATGGAACGATGTCAAGAGATTTCACAATTAGGACTGGGAACCTTTTCTCTCCTCGAAACGTGCGCTGAAAGAACTGATAAACGGTTCGAAGGGCAGGGAGCTTATAGAAGAAAGCATAGCCTTTTCTGTAACGAGATAAAAAAGTTTTGTTGAATTGTCACAATGATTTAAAACCTAAATCTTTTCCGAAGCAGTTGATCTCAGGGTACCCCATTTATTTACAAGTATGCACTTTACATCATACCGATTACTATAGAGCCTACGAGATGCTCGAACTGAAGTAAACACTTTCGAATAACTTTAACGTCACGTTGTCTAGGTGACCTTGCCAGATCCGCGTCCTTCCTTTCCTTGCGTCGATCCCAGTCAGCACAGTTTGTTTTGCTGCACGTACTCGCCTAATAACGCCAAAATGTGTCAAAGAAAATGTCCAATCGTGTTCCACAAGGTCAACCGCGGAAAAGCACCGTTGATCTAGTGGACAAGGACAAAGTCGCCAAGGTCAAGGAGCAGTTACGCCAGATCCGCGAACGCCGTCCCCTGTACAAGAGCCTCCAGGCCAACGTGAATCGGGGGCGTGCCCAAAAGAATACCTATCTGACGGAGATTGATTCCACCAAACGGGACTTGGAACGCATCACCAATATCTCGACGTATATTCGCCGCAAAGTCCAGTTCTACCAGGTGGCCGCGGGGACACTGCAGAAGCAGATTGACGACACGGCTAAAGTTGTCTGTCAGGTGTGAGATGATGTAGTTCTACTGTACGTAACCTACGTTCTTTTCTTATTCCATCTTCTCTTTTGCTTCTATGTATGCATGTCATCGCTGGACGCTCCGTCGGAGATGATTGTACATTTAAACGTTTTTGAATTGCATTGGCTGTTAGTTCTTCCAAGAGCACAACAACTTTCAAATCTTTACTCTTGTTCTGGTTTAAGTTATCGAATCGAAGCGGGTTCTGCAGTATATTCTCCAACATGATGTCATTTCAGATTATTTTGCAGTTTTTTATTTTCCCGTTTAGAGCTTTCTGACTACCTGTCAAACTAGTCAAAAAGGTCAGATTCAGTTGCAAAACTAACTCTAATCTCGCTTGCCTCTTCGTAAAACTGTTGCCATCGTCTTTCCAGTCTGTCATTTTCAGTCAGGATCTTATGTCAAGCCTTCCCTTTATATGTAGAACCAGTAATGATTTTTATGTTATAGGCGCCTCCTGATTATTTGAATCCTAATTTGCTACGCGACGCCAACGCGGAATTGTTAGCGGATATATCCAGTTGGAGTGTTGTGCTGGAGGTACAGGAAGAGGAGAAGATTTGTGCCCTGGAAGATAAGCTACAGGCTCGCGTGGAATTGATTAAAAGAAAAACGGAGACGGAGAATAAAACCAGAGAGGTGCAGGCTGAGATTCAGATGACCGTGCAGACCATTCATAACATGAAGAGAGATCGGGATCAGCTGAGGATTTTCATGCACGACGTAAGTCTGAATCTATAAGCGAAACAAAACTGAGCAACTTCCGATAAGATTTGTACTGGTCTCACATAGTGCACGATGTTTATCTTTCTTTACAATGTCTAAAGGTCACCCATCATTTTTGAACTTTCATTTAGTTCGGCTTCTAGAGGAACTGCTATTTCTGGTAATATTGGTGATTATGTTAAATGTTTTCCTCCGTTTTTTACAAACTTGTTCGAAAAATTGTTAAAAGTGTTACATTCTAGTAAGTTCATTGGAAAATAAGCTCTGACTCGATACAGGTCTTTGATAGCCAAACAAACCCTGTGATATTCTTATTTTCGGCTTTTTTTAGTTTTTGCGTTCTATTTACAAAGCAATTTCGAGCAGATATTGCCAGTTTAATGTATGCATGCTTAATATCAGTTTTAATAGATGTCTTGCAAAAATTCTTAATGATCATAAACTATCAAGAATAGACCGTTGATGAAGAAACTACGAAGCTTATGAGACTTACGAAATCAGGCTATAATACAACATAACTGTGGTTCTACTACGGATGTTATTTTACAGCTTTACTTAATATTAACCTTGTTTTGTTACATTGACAAGTTAAGGCATTGTATTACATATAAGAAATATAATAAAAGTATTTCTTGTGATCACAGTATCCAAACATCGTCTTTTCTAGCACGCCGACCGAACATTCCGCAGCAGTGCGGACTACGACGCCTACCTCCGTCGTCACGAGCTCAACCAGACCATCCGCTCCATCGAGCACCGCATCCGCTTCGTCCAAAACCTCAATCAGGCCAAACTCCGCGAGGTCATCTCGGTGTACAAAATGTGGCTGACCACCACGAAGAAGGACAACGTCGTCCTGTACGACACCGTAGCCCGTGCCTGGAAATGGCTGCCCACGAACACCGTGGCCACTGGCTGCCGCAAGCTCAAGCACCACATGTTCGGGGACGATGTGGACCCCGAGCACGAGGAGGTCGTCGAGGACCAGTTGGCTGCGGTGCAGCGGGTAATGCGGTTGTGTGATCTACAGCGGAGTAACTTTGAGTTGACGGTCAAGCTGGAGTACTCGGATCTGATATCGCATTTTCTCCGGCTGATGAAGGCGGTGCTGGACACGCAGAGTGCTGGGACGTGAAACGAAGCAACGGTCAACAGGGTAACCTGGTTTTGGCGGGTTGACGTCCGCATCCCGGAAGCACCACGTTAATTCGGCAAAGAGCAACGGCCGCTGACAAAAGCGATCGACTGGTTATCGTACGCTGCGTTGGATTCGCAGCCAGCTTCCCGGGGGTGTGCTGGAGCCATATCAAGGAGAATTGTGTTGAGATGAGACGCTCGTAGCTGCCAACGGGATCTCACGCGTTCCGATCCGGTTCTTTGTCGAGATCTTTGCCTTTTAGATGTGTGATCATACCCCACGTTGATCAACATTGTTTTACACATTTTAGCTGTCGTTCTTGGTAATGCCGATCGCTGTTGTTAAAGCTAACATTGGGGGAAATGCATCGAACGAGAATCAATCTGAATGAGATTTTGGTACCGTCTTTGCGGACATGTGTTTTACCTGAATTGTTCAAGAATCTGATCATGTTACATGCAGCAGACATTTTTTGACAAATACCCATCAAATGATACTGAAATATATTGTTATGAATATTCATTTCGTACTTCCGCATCATACAGACAATTCCCGCTGTTGAAGATGTTGATTCGTATCTTGATCCACGCAGTCATGCGTCTGAATCCAGATAACCATCATTACAATTGCAAGACAGGACGGTACAATTGCAAGACGGGACGGGAAATGAAACAAGATAAGAATCGCTGAAATCCGGTCAATACAGTACATTGGGCAAGCGTCTGCAATACACAGTCATCGCTGATGAGTCATCAGCGGCAATTGTCTGCATGATTCGAACCAGTAATCATTCTTCTACTGTGTGTGCGTTTGTTTACAACCACATCATATTACACGTGTAACAGCACCATTGATTCTTATAAAATGCTACTTCCAAGTAGATTCCTTGGGAGTTCTAGTCCGTGCTTGTAAGGTGTCTGTTTAACTAGTCCTCCAGCTAATCCACGCATCTTTTGGAATACCAATCTATCCGAAAGTCTACCTATCTCCCTTGTAATGCCAAGCGAAGCCTCCATCTCCGACACCAGCCATTTGAACCAGAACTCCCCCTCCCGGGACCAACCTCTCCCACGGAAACCTCCAGTATATCGTTCCAAGAAAAAACGTCATACGCGTCCAATCTCCCGGAAAAAGCCGTCGCACAATATTCCTATTGCTGCAGTTCCACTTGAACCTATCATAAACTTGCCAGAAACTCCTGAGATACCCGTCCAATTGCCACCTGAACCGAGAACCCCCGCTGAAGATTTCCTCGACCGTTCCCAAGCAGTTCGACCACGGACCGGGTCCCCAGCCGACAGAAACTGGGAGGACCTTACAGAATCCGAAAAGTGTGCAATACTCGACAAGGTCTTCACGGACTACCGTTCCTTGGTGTATCCGCATCACGACAAATCCGGGTTGTTGACGATCTGCACCGAGAAACGCTCCCGGAATCTGCAGTACTTTGAGAGTGACTATTTCATTACTTGGTGTCATCAAGAGTTTCGGCGAGAGATTGGCGGCCTGCCGCATCTTCTGTACTATCCCGATGTGGAGACGGGGGATTTTGAAGCGTTTGCGTATCATATTCTCGTGTCGTTTTCGTCGATTATGGAGAATATTCGACGATATAAGGGTGCGCTACCGAATACGGTACTGGCGAACATTCTGGGGTTGAATCAAACTGCGGTACAGGAGACTGAAACGGTGGGGAAGCGGAATTGTGGGTTGCAGACTGGACAGGATAATGTGGATATTGAATATATCCGGAGTGATCAAACCGGTGAGATTCGCCTAAAGTTACAACTATTCGGCTGACTTGTCAAATTTCTTTATGTTACATGCTACCGTAGATTACTACATAACTACATACATATCAAGCTAACCACAAGATGTTCCCCGAAAGCTGAACTGTATGAACTACAAGTGTAAAGTCTCATTAAGCGACTAAATCTAGCAAAAAGCGGTTAATTGTGATCTGAAGCGTGCCGTTCGAATACTGCGGAGCTTTGTCCCACCCTTAGGACAACGCTAATATCGGACTGATTTCTGCCGCAATACAGAAGTCGCAGCATTTTCTTATGTTGTATGCTTTGATTGCTGGCAAAGGATAAGCAATGTTCAGCAAAAGATAAACTTCTCTGCTAACAAGTAAGCCTTATTATAAAGGCTCAAATTTATAGGGAAGCTGTTCACTAGAATTTAAAGCGAGGTGTTCGAATACTGCAAAGGATAAGCTATGTTTAGCAAAAGCTGAGCTTCTGTATGAAGCCTTAGAATAAAGGCTCAAATCCATAAAGAACCAGTTAGCTATAATTAAAAGCGATGCGTTAGAGTACTACGGACCTTTACACCCACCGTTCGTACAATGTACCCATCTAACTGCTTTCTACCTGAATGTAGAAGTCGAACGTCGCCCATTCCTCGATCACCGGCGTCGCCGTAGCGCCCAGCTCTTCACCCACAAAGCCTTCATCCCCGTGGGTTCCTTCACCTCCGACCACCACTACTCCATCACCCAGTACCACGTCACGACCTACCATGAAGCGCCCGAAACATCCGCCATCGACATCACCGGGATCCGTCCACCCTTACCCGAGATCTTTGCCGACAACGACCCCTGGTACGCTAAAGCCGGCAAACTGATTAGCTACTGCTGCCGGAGCTTCACGCAGCTCATGGCGCAGGAGTTCGCCGATGTTTTCGATGTGGTTGCAACGACAGTGATGCTGCGGTGTCGGCGACGGGCGCGGAAAACTGAGGAACAGCTGCTGTACGAAATGCGCAAGGCAGATCAGGAGAGACGGCTGGCGCAGCGGAGGGAAGCGGCCGAGCGAGGCGAAGTAGCTGAACGGGAGACGGGGGATACGTATGCGTTTGTGTGGGCGGTGGTGCGGAGTTTGGCGTCCAATTTCGCCGTTTGGTAAAGTAATGCGTACTACCTCTGTAATGGTTTGCAAAATGTTAGCATCTACGTACCAAAACCTGTTCTATTACTGTACATTACGCATTCACTATTAAATTCGGATTCACAGTACCAGCGAATTGATAATTGCCATGATTTATAGCATAATTTATCGCATATGGTTTATAGTAAACGCGTTTGTTGTCAATTTCCAGTAAACCAGATGTTCTGTATTCAAAAAAATGACATGCGTATTTTAGCACTTTATGTGCCTGAATCTTAATCGCGGTTTTCACAGAATGATCCGTACAGAATGCATCCCGTATAAGCTTGTTCTAGCACATCGTATTATTTTTCTTCCAGGTGGAACAGATTAACAGCCGACAGGGTTTACGTTGACCAAGCCCTTCAAAACGACCGGCTGCCTCTCCCTTGGAAGCTCCACATCGTTGGTGAGGTAACTAAGGCCAGAGCCATAAATCTTTGGAATCTATACCAGCACAGTTCCAAATTTTAACGGGATCGCCATTTATTTTGCTTTGTTAATTTTAAAAAAAATTAGCGTGTATGTGCTTTCGAAACTACGAAAATGTTGTTGTTTCGCGCGCAGCGCGAAGCCAATGAACGATTTCCGAATGAAACTAAAGCAAAACAGCCAAAAATGAGTGCTGTTATGCTTTCTGGAGGGCAAAATTTATAGATTTGGTGCGGAAAACATTACTTGAGACTCTCTTTAACAGAAGCAAAGGGGGGAGTATTGGTAACTTTCGAGCACATTTTCTGATCTATACGAGCACAAGGCCGTTAATACCAGCACACTTTGTGCTTTACCAGCACATGTTTTATGGCCCTGACTAAGGCTCGCGGATCCTTTAAGCATTACGGCTGCTAGAACAGGATTCAAGCCGGCACGCTGACTGAGTATTGTTGTTTTTCTGCAGAACGCGAAATGGACTTTCTGGGGTACCAGCAGCTACACCGAGCGCGGAAAGAACTTCCGCACTGCTTAGGTAATGGATATACAGTGGCTCTTTGTGCGCTGCTTAGTATTTCACACCTAAATGTTGATAACAGATGATTGCCTTTATTACACACGGATCAACTGCAAGATTCCCGGACAGGCCATGGATTATTTAAAGTACCTAATAACATCAAATGCTGATGAAATTTGTGGGTTTGAATACGTTCATTTTATAGGTGGCAGGAAGAATTTGCTAATCTGTTCCATCTGATGCAAGAATACGGAAAGGTCATCAGTGAAACCACCAAATTTATCGAGCAGAAGATTGTGGATTATGAGGATAACTTACACTATTACCGTATCGTAAGTTTATTTCGATGCTTGACGAGTGTTTTAATGTGATAATAACCGTTTGATTCTTTACAGTTATATGACCTAATGGTGCCCGATGCGCAGAAGAAATCCTTTTTGTTTCTGCAGTGGAAAACGTCTTTATTCATTATGAGCGACCCGATCGATGATTTTGGCAAGATGAACATGCTACCTCTGCAGCATCTACTGTACAGCAAACACATGTGTTAGACTTCCAAATATTAGACTTTGGTTTTTTAGGTTCTTTGCCCGGTATTATCCAACGTATCTCAATCAGATCATGCAGAACTCGCTGCATCAAAAGTTGGGGTAATCAAGGCCAGTGATATTATGAAGTTCCAGGAAGAATATTTAATTTTGGTTGCAGTTGGCCATTTGGATTAGCGGCGTCATATGTGACAAAGACACTCAAGGAGCATCTCGATCAAGGGAAGCTCAAGGCGTACTTGTATGCGCTCAAACCGAATCGGCATTTCTTGGCGCACTACTTTGCCCTATGGTGTGAGTTGCATGATTTCGGTAGTCGTTTTTGTGGCTGGTCTTCAGCATGTTCTGTGGCCAGAAAAATTCGATATGCGGTATCTATTTCGAAGTTTCTTCTACGTGACTGAATACAGTAGGAACAATATTAGAGTGATGTTCCACAGTAACTGTTCATAACAGACGCCATTTTACCAGTTAAGGAAAATACGTTTCTAGACATTCACCACTTAACTTTGTTGTAAAAGAAAAATTTGTTGCTCAATACATCTGGATGAACTAATGAAGCAAATTTGTACATCTTAGAGAGCTTTTTATATGCTATTGATGTGTAAAAAGAATTCCTCACAGCGTTATTGGTAAATATGCAATTTGTTGATTTGTTATTAGCCGATTGTAGCTCGATCTGGGTTCTTATCATTGATATCTCAACAGGTGTGATCTTCTGGGAGTTTGACATAATGTGGCGGTTATACCAGGGCGGACCCGAAGAACGCGACCCGTCAATCCGTACCCGTTACGCACCGCTCTTCGCACCGACGGAACCAACCCCGCCGTCGTGGATTCCCACTGGCAAAACGGGACGCGACGAGATGCACTTACCGGGCACCGAGAAACCCTTCCCGAACTCTGTATTAACCAAATGGAAACAGTCGTGGCTACTTAGAAAAGCTCTGCATCGTCACAATTTCGTGCTGCACAACAATCAAATAAAACAGCGTTTGATGGAGCTCCAAAATATACAGGGTATTGATTTATCCGGCGATGGTCTGGATGTTGTGTTGCCGTTCATGGAAGATTTAGTCCAGCTGTTGGATTGCTCACCGGAAGAGACAAAGTATCTCCCATGGCTGATTCATCCCGAAGAATGTTTTAACCAGCTCCATGACCGGTTTCTGATAGAAACTGCGAAAGTTATTCAAGCTAAACAGGATATCCGCTCGGCTCTTGATCAGTGCTTGAAAAAGTGCGACAGTCGATTTTGCACAAAGGGAAATGATGCGGTGAATCGGTTTTTAACGAAAGCTGTCTCCAACTCAACCTTTGCATCAACCATTCCAACGCCGGGTTTTTGTATGCGGTACTTTCGAAATGAAATGCATCAGCTAGACGTGCAAGAAGCGGACAATGTGTTATTTCGGGCAACTCCGTCTGTATCGGACATTCTTCAACGGAATACATCAGTCAACACACCAATAACGGAGATTTTAATAGAATCTGCAGATTTTGGTTCTGACAATGCTTCGGAGCCGACACCGATGCAAACACGAGCGGCCGAACCCAAGTTTCGAAAGGAAGCAGTTGTACTGAATCGAGGGGAACTACAAACGTACTACGAGCATTCTGGCCACGCCTTCATCGGTCTTGCATACACCGACGCATTAGAATACGAAGATTACATCTCCATCAGCCTGGAGAGACGGCCGCCTAAGCAGCCACCGGATTCCGTGCGCTGGCTGGACGATCTGGACTGGAAGGAGTTTTACACCGGTAAACAGAAGTGGAAGTTGACGCGGAAGAAGGTGCGGAGGTTTCTCGACGCCCAGTGGCAGGATTCACAGAATATTGGGCTGATGGAGAGTCGGACCGATCTGGTTGATCGGCTCATGCAGGCTTTGGCGTACCAGCATGAAGTGAAGAGCGCACCGGGGCGGGTGAAACTGGGGAATCCGGTGACGAATCATCCGGTTAATCAGTGGTTCAAGGTAGTGTACGGTTATGATTTGAGGCAAAACTGGTCAAAGCCATACGTCAGGCTGTGATATTGCTTGGGTAGTTTGTTAACAACTAAACATGATGTAGACCTAGGTCAGCTTTAAAAAAACAATAGCAACCTAAACACTTTTTACGGGTTCTGCTATTAAGAACGGTTTACCGTGTTCAGCAGTTGATAACCAGAATTTCAAACAAACGGGAAATATTCGTTTGTAAGCAGCACCTCCATTTAAACTTGCAGCGTAAACTTGACCTACTGTTTTTATAGCTTAACTGCACGCTTTCCTACCACTGACTCTTTGGGCGTCAGGGTTTGTTCTTTTATCTTGCGTGCGAATTTTATAATTAGATTTGAGCTAGTAGATACACATAATTGTTTTGATCTTTGTTTACAATGTAAATTTCAGACTGTATTCATAGGCAGGTTTTCGAGGAGAAAACTGTAATCAGTCATCTCACATCTGGCTTCTCTAGCGTTTCTGAAGTAGGATAAAGACCCTTTTTTTGAAAGGTCAAATTTGCCCCCATGAAGGAGATTATCGATGCGACATTGAACCACTTCCTCGCCAATCCCTTCTCGCCATACCGGTTCCACTTTGGCCCGTTCCATCACTTCTTCACGGTCGATGATGAATTCTCACCTTGGCTGTACGTTGAGAAGCAGGAGCGTGACAAACAACACGAAAGCCAGATGGACAAAGAACGACAGCGGCGGGAATCTTGCGCGCAGAATAGTCCGACAGTCAAAGGTCAAAGTAGAACGGTAGGGCGGATTCGAACAGCCGATGCAGCCGCGCTGAATTTGGGGAGTAACGCGATCGCCGATACGGACCCGTTGGCTCTGCGATGGAAAGTGAAGTTTGGTGTTAATTTTGACCGGTATACTGCTGTGCAGCGGTTGCAAGAGAAGCAGAAGCTAGTTTAACAGCGAATGTATACTGGTACCTTATAGCACTGTTGCTGTTGTTTGTTCGTCCCATGTCATCGCGGCGAGTGTGTACCTAATTTACTTCGACCTTGAGATTTTTTGTCTGCCAGAAAGTTGTGGCGAAAATCAGTTTTGTAACGAGATGGTTTTACATACGAAATAAAAGAAACAGAACGGTTTGTCTTGAATCTAGTTTTGTGGAATCGTTATCAGAGCGGACACGATACTGTTGTGGTGATTGCTACATTTCGCCAACATTCACGGGAGCTTTTCAGTAACATTTTTCTTGCACAAACTAGGTACAGTTTGAAGCACTAATATCAAGACAGAAACAAACTATTACGTATTAGGTACTTATACTGAAATAACGGCAAACACAGTAAAGATCAGACAGAAGCTCAACAGCTAAAGCTCACATTCAACAAAAATAATTTGCTGTAGTTTAACACAATCAGGATCTCTGAGTTCTTGCGAAAAGACGATGAGTCTCAACGAGAATCCAAGAGTCTGCTGACTTTCCCACATACCGATGATGATCCACAAATACAGCACCCTAGTCACTATTCAGCAGAATCTGGAACCCAACCGTCGCCGTGCCCTTGCCGACATCATGCACCACATCCGTCACCCAGAATTTGCAGCGCACCGCAATAACCACATCCACTGTCAGGTCGAGGAACTGCAGCATCACAAAGGGGGACAGGTAATTGGATTGTCCCAAGTAGGGAAAGTACGAGTTGGAGATGGTCGAGGGGTACATGGCCAGGGGTCCCAGCAGCTGGGTGTCTAGCTCCGTCTCTCCCTCACACGTCACCGGAATGGACTGGCCCTCGACCCCGCCCGTCATGTTGAATTTCTGCTGGTACTCGGTGACGTTGGTGGGAAAGAAGGGCGCAATGGCGGGCATCCAGTCGTAGATCTGTAAAATATAGATTCGTTAACTCAATGATGAACGCCTTCCTAAATGCTGCCGATTTTGGTCATAGCAATCACACGTCTTTTCGTGAGTACAGATTCGATAACTGAACTATCGAGACACTAATCTAAAACGCCACCGGTTGGTCTGAAGTTAAGTTCCTAACATCATATTGTGGAACTCCTTAATTTTATGATTCTCTGTCGTATGCAAGCTTAAGCTGGTTGGTTTCCGCCAAAGAAAGTTATTCGCTATTGGACACAGAACCGAGCTGCAGAACCCTAAACATTTGCAACGGAACAGAAGTCTTAGTAATACTGCGTTTTGTGCATGTATCTCAAAAGACTTGCAAAATATGTCATTCTTTGTACCGGACACACTTCCGCCTGAACATAGAGCTAAAGGATATTAAATTTTGGATAATTCCAACTAATTTGTACACAACACTTCAGCGCGGACTTCATTTTAAAGTGGAGTACTGCTGGTGTGAAACTCTAGTGTACCTTGTTTATCTTGACGAGCACACACGGCTGGTCACTACTGTATCCGAAATCATACTGTTCCGCGCACGGTCCCATCAGATGCAGCGCTGCTTTGCACACATAATCCGCACTGAGCGTCGCGTTGGTGTGTGCAGCCGTCGGCGAGCAGTCAATCTGTGGGCCATTCGTGTCCATCTGGTTCTTATAGGCTAGTCAAAACCAGAAAGTAAGTAGGCTTCTCATAGTGTCAAATAATTCATGCGATTCTGTTCTCAACAAAGCAACTCAGTCTTCACTTACCTACTTACGCTCTAGATACTCCGTGAGCTTATCGATGTAATACTGCTTCGTCGTCTTGTTGATCCAGATCAGCTGACTTTCTGGATCGGGTGGCTTCGGTCGAAAACCCATCCCTGTAAAACAAAACTAGTAAATATTTTTATCGTTACGATGAATCCATCTCCATGGAAAAACAAATTGCGAGTTCTGATAAAGTTCGGTTTGACATGACTGGAGTTGCAAAATTTGAAAGTTGTAGAGTTTTTACCAGGCATTGTTCCCAACAGTCCCATATCCTTCTGCCATCTGGGCTCCTTGTCATCCAGGGTCATCAGAAACAAGTGCAAAGCCACCGAAAAGAACGCAGCCAAGAATCCATAGAAGGCGATATAAAACCCAATAATCTGCGCCCATTGTAAACCCGTCCGTCCCATAATGGTCCCGTCGGTCTTGTTGTACAGAAACGTGTTGAAAGCTCGCCATTTTATTGTCAAGGGACTGGGCTCGCGGGGCGTTTCTAAGATGGCCACTTCGGATACGGCAACATTGTCTGGCATAATTGCTCACTTTTTGGACACTTTATTAAGGCGACATTTTACATTTGCTAATCGTGATTGGTAGGACGTTCATCGTTGACGTTATTCTTGGTTCCTCATCGGTTAAGATCCGAACAGCAATAGCATGAATCAAGCTCCATTACATGCAGTCACCGTAATTAAGTATACCAATAAGATGCTGCCACGAATCGCGCCGGTGAGTTTCCATAGCAATTGCTCCCAAGGCCCTCTAGCGTCACGCTGTTCTTGTTCACTGTAGTACGCCATAGATTCGAACCCGCAGAAAATGACACTGCAAGTACGGTAGCAAAATATTGCGCTGCCGTACTCGTCCTTTCCAAGAGAATTTGTAACATTCAAGGCGCACGGATAGATAAAGTATGAGCAGTGAGTATCTGTACGATTTATTGTGTTTGGTCATAACTTTTTGAGTTTTCTGACTGCAGGATGTAAAGTTATTACCAGAAGACGTATTCTACGAAGCAGATAACAGTATTATTAGTATGCTGTTTTAGAGCTGTCGTTTCTAACTTGTTTGAAATTTTCACCATAAATGAGCTCGATGGTTTCGATTACGATGATTACGATGCATATGTATTGAATGTAATCGTGAAAACATTTCATAACGAACATTAAAAATTCAAGTTTGCTGTACAGTTTCACAGATCATCGATACTTGGTATCGTTTTAATGTGTTGTTACTTCTTTTTTAACACCCGCATGAAATGACGATAGCAGAGAGTATTATACCAACATTTGCGCGGGGTTTAACAGACATATTTACACACAACGCGTTCATTTCTCCATCGTCGTTTCGCCACAAATTGCTGAATTAATGTCGAAAGAGCCATGCAGACAGCAAAAACGACAAGAAAATCTTTGTAAAACAGCTATCGATCCGACTCTTCCCGTTTATACCTTCCGTTGCTGTCAAAGTTCAACAGTATAACACAAACGAGTCAATATCAATTGACACAATATCAAGGCTTACTTGTAGGAGGCCCTGTCCCCATTAGCGAATAATTGCCAGCGGTCCACAAGGCCGCCAAGTTCCAGTTGTTACATTTAGCTGTTGCGCAGTAGCAGATGTGTAGCATTCCTGGCTGCTGAGGATCTTTACCGGCACTGCAGTAGGTCCCGGTTCCAGGCGGTACCTTGCTGTGCTCGACGGTATCAACGGTCCATTTGTAGGGGTCAGCGCACAGCCGGGTGACTTTTCTTCCTGCAGGATAAGGGTTTTTAATGCAGCGCGGTTTCGTGAACGAGCGTTTAATAGACTCAGTCTGCAGCAAACGTTGCTTGAGCAGTTGCACAGTACTAACGCTTCTGTTAGATACTGGCTACTCTTCTTTACTCTTAGGTAACTAAAATGCTTCCCATTAATCATAAAAGTCAAAATTAAGGTTTTACGGACAGTTTTTGATTGTCTTCCTCATCTTATCACGCAATTAACTGTAGTGCAATACCGAGTTTGTAGTTGGTCCAGTGAACGAAAGAAGAATACTGTTTCCAACATGCTCTTTCTGGTGCCCACATAACGATGAACCTATCTGCTTTCTACGCTTTCTGAAAATTACGGATGCAAATTAACAATGGCGTCTATGGCCATGCGTTATTGTGTCCGTCGTGGTATTCGTTGTGGGCAGACGGATTGTCTGTGTTATAGTTTTAATTTGCTGCACACTGAGCATTCTCCGTACTTTACACTTCATGTACGCAGGACTTTCTCGTCGAACCAAATGGCGGAAACGCACTTCGACCAACACTCCGCTAATTTGCTTCCGTCATCAGTTATGCTGCCGCAGGTTCCGTCGTCGAAAGGAACACTGGCATTTAAACCGTACTCCGTATAACAACTGTAGCAGAGTACGGGATCCCTGGATTCTACAGTACCTGTGAATATAGTTCCGTGTCGTTGACGAATTCATGATGGAAGAATGTCTCTGGCACTTACATGTTCGCAGCAATATCAGCAGAAAGGTCACCATAGGCTCGTAACGATTTTCCATTGTTTTTTTTTTAAATTTCGTACATCAGATTAAAGAACTCGATTATAAAGTAATTTTAAACCTTCCACAACCAAATTATCACGATCTAAAAATGGTATTCTTGTTGCGTAACGGTTTCGGATTCGTTGTTTGTGTTATGCAGGAGGAGATGCAATAAGACTTGGTGATGCTGTTCCGGTGATTGGTATCCAAAATCAAACAATGTCGAACTCAAAAAAACATCCATTTGTTTTGCACTCTATCACGTGCAGCATAGCCACAGTTTACAGCTTCTGTTCTATAGTGACGAGTTTCCAGACAACAGTCTGGCGAACTATTACACGCGTTGTGCTGCAAATAAACAAGCTGTCGAACAAAAATAAAGTATTTATTGTTTTCTTTATCTAAAAGATTTGTCATTTGGCTGATGAATATTGTTAATATCATTGCCGAGCTGAATATCGCCTCATCGACTTCCACGCAATTAAAGTCCGTGCTCTTCAGCGGCCGTTCCAATGGTTTCACTGCGAAACGTTGACTGAGGGTGTTCCGTGAGTCAAGCGAACGATTTCGCCGGAATCGAGATTCTCATGGGGATCATGATCTGGCCGATCGTTGTGTCCATCTTGGCGTTACTTCGGACATGTAGGCAGCTGGCAGTGCAGGCGTGAGACTTCAAGCATACCTTAATAGCTTATCTTATACACGGGGCTCATTATTATGCACGGGACATACGCGTAGATGAGTCAAAAGCAGAGTACTGTATCTTAATTTGGTTAGAAATGTGAACGTTTGAAACCGAGTACCGCAGCAGAAACTGAGCATACACCTTTCAAAAGTGTCTGGTTCTTTTACCAACTGGTTTTGCCGCTCTGACAACTGTGAGAACAGTGTATACAAGGTTCTGTTTCTAGAGATGTCTTCACGACGCTTTCTTCTTTCATTCGTGATTGTTGTTTGGTTTGCTGCTTTTACTGTTATTAGCAGAATAAATAAGGATTGTGTTGCTAGCATCTGGTTCATTTCCTGCAGGCTGTGCATAATAATGTTCCATTGACTAACCAACCCCAAATTTGAAGTGAGGAAAACAACACTCTAATTGCAGGTACGCCGGGACCCCATCCCTTCCCATGCTACGACTGTATCTACGACTATCCTGATACTTCCCCTCTCAACGCCACATTCGACAAAAACAAGTGTGCACACCCTGTCTCGAGACAAGCACCAAGCTGGATGACAGATTGTCTAGATTTATGTGTTTCTGCACTGCGATACAACAAGGAACGCGGCAACAGTAAGAAAGTCGCTTTACTCTGGTTTAAGAAAGTATCGTTTTGGTCAAACAGCTGAACGTGCTTTTTTATTTTATCCGCCGTAGTGAAGGAAATAGTTAGGACCTGCTCATCCAGAAACTACACGGTTAGCCCGGGGATGCGTGAGGCGATCCGTACAAAGTTAACGCCCACCGATGCGAGCTACTGCTTCGACGAAACGGATCCAAATAATCCTAGCTTTTTCCGCATTTGCTTCTGCGTAACCGATAAATGCAACATAAGAAACTGGGAGACCTTGACGACAACTCATCTTGTTGGAAAAATCACAGGTACTCTTTGACTGTTTCTATAGTTCGATAATTACTGTTGAAAGATTTGTTAACTGTCACTAAACATACATAAACGCACTAAGCTGTTCGAAAACGGTTTTAGAATATAGGTTTTTCTGAATGCATGAAAATTGCGCTTCTTGACTCTGCGGTGGCTTGATTAAATGAGCTTTAACTGGGAAAACCACCTGTGGCTTTTCACCTATCTTCTTCAAAACTTATTTTCCTGCCAATCAGAAGCAGTTAGTTTGGTAACTGCTGCTAAGCATTGTCTTTATTTCTGCTTGAGATGTCTCAATCAGGACGCCATATTCTAATCGTTTTGTCACAGTTAAAAGTTTTGTGCATAAGACGTCTGCACCGCACCCTGTTTCGGCTTTTTACGAACTGAACTGTATTGTCCGCGTTAAATAGGGTCGAAAAAGTTCAGCGGAGGCACTGACAGCTTAGCTCTTATGGTATGTTTGGTAAAATTTTGCTATCTGTTTTGCGTGTACAAGGTTCTTGATCTACTGTGAGCAAATTCAACACTGTTTTACGGCGATTAGTTAAGGTGACATGCGTCTTCCTGTACACTAAATTTAGTATGGACTTATGTGTGTACGTTACGTTATATTATAAGGTTCATTAAGACGGTTTACGGAGAATAATCTAGTCTGCCTAAAACGAATACTTACTAAAACCGTGGAAATATATGCCTCTCAAACTGTGAACACAGGAAGATCGTTCGTAAGAAAGAAGAAACAGTTTACTAGCCAGCTCGCTCGAGAATGAGAAACGGAAGATTCTCCAATCTGGCAAGGCCGGAAGCGGCCACGATAATTGCATGTGTGAGCGGCTATCAAGATAAAAGCTAGATAAATTAAGGGGATACAGAGAACAGGTAAACACGACGTCGTATCAGTAAAGGTACGACATACAGGCAAATCCTTTTATGCGTGATAATACCGAATCACATTAATTAGCCTGTTTCTTCCTCCTTTTCCCTTTACAGAAACCGGCGAAGTGATCACCAGTGCCACCGAAGAAACCAGTACCGTCACGGACACTGGAGCATCCGAATGGCCGGAGGTGAATCACATCCTCAGTGCCATCATTCTGCTGTTACATAGTTTACTTCTTGTCCGCTTTTAATGCTCGCTTTCGTGTTCTCCTAATCAGCTACGGTGTAGAGGTCCTTCATGCACTGGGGTCGGTCATTAATCAATAAGGGCAATACAAGCTAACCGGAAGTTGGGCCAAAGTTTGTGTTTGTGTATTTGTTTTCACATAACAGCGACATGTTGCTTATCTCTATGCCACAATTCCTTATTACGTCTTGAAGACGCTTCTGATCTGCTGAAAGCACTTATTTGCATTATACAGTGCTCGAATTTCACGTTCGAACGATTATCAGCCACTAAACCACCTTGATGCACGCTGTACAAACAAACGCATAGAATTTAATCATATCCTTTGCATATCACCCTTACCATTATTGCACCGACAAGAAGAGCAGAAAGATCAGAAATTTGATTCGAAATATAAGGCATCAATTCAAAACCCACGACAGACAAACCCAACTATGAGCTCCAGTCATTTACCGGCGGTTGC